>CM031954.1:21152333-21167583 GCA_018749465.1 Paracanthobrama guichenoti
TTAAATAATTGTAAATAGTCATTAATATATTTAATAGTTAAATAAAGTGTAATTTTATTGCTAAATAAATGATTTATTTCTAATAATACATTTATTATACATTTTTACTTTATGTTTTAACATGTCGGTCATTTCCACCACAGAACATGAAACTTGCCTAATTTTCCATGTGGAAAGAACTCATTCCATGGTGTTATTGAACAGAACTGAATCAACACTGAACTGATTTCAACTGAATGGCTGTTTGCCTTTGTCTTATTAGAGCTGCTGTACAGCAGAATTGCAGTGTGTTTGCATCATGATTTTCCTGTGAAGCAGCTTTGAAACCATCTGTATTGTATGTGTATAAAGCACTATAGAAATAAAGCTGACTTGACTTGATAATAGCAGGGTTGCTGGATAGTAGATTAGGATTCATAGGTTTCTATATATATGTCTTTAGTGCAGTTTTATGGATTATTAGTTTGACTCAGAAATGAAATGATTATACTGTTTTAACAGAACAGGGATCACAGTATGGTTCAGACAGCTCCCGACGGAATGGAGATATTTCCCCAATGATGAAGTGCAGAGGAAGCTCTGAAGTGTCAGAATGAATGCTGGACAGATGCTTGTAGTAAATCAGGTGTTTGTTGCTGCATGTGGACGTCTGATGCCTAATCAATATGAATCTGAGGCAGCAGCACCAGCAGGTTCTGAATCACACAAGATGATGGTTTTGTTTAGCTTGATGATGACACTTGGTCTCACCCGAGGCTCCTATGTACATTTTTTTGATCAATCTCCTTATTTTGGATATTGACAATACCCTCTTGATCACTTCTGCCAACTGTAGGCATTAAAGACCTGGGGTGGTTTGTGCAAGAAACATGTGTAGCAGACTCTGTAGGACATTTACACAAAGGACATCAATGTTTTATCATGATGACATTTAAAACAATTTAAGATGATTCCTATTTTGGTGGCTGAAATCCTTCTTAGTCACTTTCAGATCATTGTAGAGTTTATAGTTGTGGTATATACAGTATCAGATTTCTTTCCCAAAAGCACCAATGGTCAAAAATCAAATAATTGGACATGAATGAAATCATTCTCCTCTCTTTATGTTTACAGCCTTCAACAATTCAGTATTTTTTTTATGCCTTTGTTTTATTGCTTTGCCACTGAGATGCAAAAGAAAATCTTGTGCAGTATTTTGACATTTGAAATGCTCGAAGAAACACCAAACCTTCTGTTGTTTCGCCGGTTTCATTACAGGGCATCCTTTTCTGCACCAGCGAGTGTGTGCGGACTCCTCAAGACCTGGTTAAGATCTACCTTCACGAGTCCAACCGAGTTTACCGCGACAAGATGGTGGAGGACAAAGATTTCGCCCTCTTTGATAAGCTACAGTCAGACACAGTGAAAAAGTTCTACGAGGTGAGAGAGTTTCACTGGAGAGAGCGAGAACCAATGCTAATCACAGCAAAATCCTGTCAGTCCAGCAAATTGGGGAAAAAAATACTTTTATAAACCGTTTATGTTGGTTTTGGAGAGGGAAATGAACTGATTGAATTCTCAGGGTGTCAATCATTTGGTTTTACTTGAGCTCCTTCCCAAGGAAGCAGCACCTTTTAATATTTTATGGAGTTCAGACAGATTACGTTTTTTGCAGTGAGAGAGTGTTTTTATTCCCATCAGGATATGGAGGAGACCCTGGAGGAGATCAAGGCAATGAATATGTACTGCCACTTCGCCACGGGCATTGGCGAACCCAAATACATGCCGGTGCAATCCTGGGGGAGCCTGAACAAAACCCTGCTGGAAGCGCTTGACAGTTACAATGAAGTCAATGCGGCTCTGAACCTTGTTCTCTTCGAGGATGCCATGTCTCATATGTAAGAGTGCCAGAAAGTGCCACTGCTGATGGATGCTCACCTTGACACGACTTTAGGTTTCACCTCTTTAGACTGCTATAGATTGTGCAGCTTACACCAGAAAGAGTTAGTTGACTTATCGACTAGACAGGTACACAGGAAAGCCCTCTCTGAAATGTTATATCTATAAATTCCACAGCCTAATGCATTTCGATGGATCTTTCTGCACTGAAACCATGTCTTGTGAGCGCTTTATAGACACTGTGTCACGTTTACTGTAGTCCAACATTTTTAAGGGGTTAGTTCACCCAAAAATTCTGTCATTAATTCACCCTCATGTCGATCCAAACCCATTAGACTTTCGTTCAACTTTTAAGGTATTTGTGATGAAATCCGAGAACTATTCGCAGTGCAGCGCTTCTGAGTTCTACGGCAGAACGGCAGCTCGCTATTGGCTGAGCACCACATGCATGTGCTTATGTGAATCGTGTAGGAGAGTGTCATAGAAGAGAAGAAATTATTGGATAAAGTCGTTATTTTTGTTTATTTTTGCACACAAAATGTATTCACTTCATAACATTAAGGTTGAACCACTGGCGTCACATGGACTCCTTTAACGATGTCTTTCCTACCTTTCTGGACCTTGGAAGTGGTCGTTGTGTTGCTGTCTTTGTGGGGTCAGAAAGATCTCGGATTTCATCAAAAATATCTTCATTTGTGTTCCAAAGATGAATAACGGTCTTACGTGTTTGGAACAACATGAGGGTGAGGAATTAATGACAGAATTTTCATTTTTGGGTGAACGAACCCTTTAAATGCACATTAATTGTTACCAGGGATGTAAATATTATTAGTTAATCATGATTAATCTCATGATTTCAGTCTTTAGAAAGCAAAACAAAGCTGTAATAATTTTGAAAGAGTTTTTTTTTTTTTTTTATATAAATAAGTGTAACTCCCTTAAATCTATTTAACCCACCAACTCATTTTAAAAATATATGTATTTTACACATCCCTAGTACACAGAGCAAATCATTGACCTTTGCCCTTTGACCTTTCCCCTTTCCAAACTCTCCTGACAGCATTATCAACTAATAGCAAGCAAATCTGCTTTCAGATATTTTGAGTGAGCAGAGTAAAATAAGTGTTCATTCAATTGTACCGTCACATATTATTCTGTATAATGAATACTGGCCATTGAAGAACCTGTACTGGTCAACAGCTAACTACTCAGAGAGGTTGAGTTAGTTAAGCATTACTCAGCAGTGTGATTGCTTCTCCGGTTCACACTTCCCACTTCGTTTCAGCTGCCGTATCAATCGGATCCTGGAGTCTCCACGGGGAAACGCTCTGCTGGTGGGAGTGGGAGGCAGCGGGAAGCAGAGCCTGACGAGGCTGGCGGCGTTCATCAGCTCCCTGGAGGTCTTTCAGATCACACTGAAGAAAGGATACAGCATCCCCGATCTAAAGGTTCATTAGCCTGACCCAAAACAATTGCTCTAAATCACACTCACTTGAGAGCTTTCTGCTGCGATGGCTTGCTATTGATAAATATTCACTGTGATGCCCCTCGCTGGAGTGTAAAAGTTCTAGGTGCAACTTCAGACAGAAGTCTGTAAAATAATGGAATAATTATCAAGTACAAGTAGTAGCTCTTGAACACAGTATGATATTGCACATTATTGTTTGCATAGCTATCAGCTTTCATGTCTGTAATGTTTAATTTCTTACTGTTCTGCTGGGACTTTTCCAAGGAAGAGGAGCTCGGTGGCATGTGACTGTTGTTTTGTGTGTTCTTAGAGCGATTTGGGTGCGTTGTACATTAAAGCTGGCGTGAAGAATATTGGCACAGTGCTCCTCATGACAGACGCCCAGGTCGCAGATGAGAAGTTCCTGGTGTTGGTGAACGACCTTTTAGCATCTGGTAAGCCTTGTGTGCTGCTTGTTTTCTCTGCCAGATGATACTGTAATAAACATCTGGTTTTCTTTAAAAAGGTTTAACCAGATTTATGGAGGACAGAGGGTACATCACAACACCAGGACTTTATGGAAGAATAATCACTTTATTGACAATTTTATTTAGAAAAATAAACCATTCTATAAATAAACATTTAAATAAGTTCAATGAACATTTACTCTGTACTCCCTCACTAAGACAAAAGGCGCTACAGAAATGAAACTCCAACACTGCATTGCACTCTAGTGATCATCCCCAGGCCTACACAGCACAATAGAAATCGTGATCAAACAGCAATCAGTTTATCCCCAGTCCCGCGTACACGTAATCATGTTCATGTAAACTCACAACTACAACATACACACTCACACATACACACAACTTGAAAGAGAATTAAAATGTAAAACACTTCCCCACATCCACAAACAAGACCCCACTCCGGCGTCTAGGGAAAGGAATCAGCCATGCTGGATCAATGCTGTGGGGGAAAGTCTGCGCCCTTCTTAACGTTGTTCCCATCCCTGCAGTCACAGCAAAAAGTTCAAAGCTCAGTTATTTTCCTGTTGCCTATGGCCAATTTCTAATGTTTCCATCTGTCAGAGTGCTGTGTTACTCCACTGTAAGGCGTGCCTCAACATTATCCTTTGTCTTCATCACAGGTGAAATCCCTGACCTGTTCCCTGACGACGAGGTGGAGAACATTATCTCTTCGTTAAGGAATGAAGTGCGTGGCCAGGGTCTGATGGACACCAGGGAAAACTGCTGGAAGTTCTTCATTGACCGCGTCCGTAGGCAACTCAAAGTGCGTGAGCAGAAATGATTCATGAAGCCTCGCAGTGCTGCCTTTGTACTCCCACAGCCTCTGTAAAGGAGTTTCCAGTTCTTCATTGTAACCAGTGTGTTAGGAAATGCCCCGTCCCTTACCATAACCGCCAGTTTCAACACACTACTAACTAACTCAAACAGGCCCCGCCCCTTTATTCTGCGTATTAATTATTTAAATGAGGAATATTATGACGTGTTTGTTCCCGGACTTTGCAGAGCTTTTTCATGCTCAAACAGCAACATCACACACTAAGCATAGGGATGAGTCATTATGTACATTAACAGTAATGTCATTTCTTTAAAAACTATGTGAGTGTCATCCAGGGTTGTTTCTAGATTGTTTTCTCCGGGCAACGCTGCTATTGCTGGAACTCTATAAATTACCATGGTCGTTTTTAAACAATTACTAACAACATTAACTTCATCAATGCAAATTTACATTTTCTTTGACGCTTGATCATAAATTAATAACCCCATAAATGAGCCAGTTACTTCAAAAAGCTTTGACTGATAACTAAATCAGTGAAAAAATTAAAGGTGCAGTATGTAGTATTTATGAGGATCTCTTGACAGAAATGCAATATAATATACATAACTATGTTTTCAGTGTTGTATAAAGACCTTACATAATGCACCGTTATGTTTTTATTACCTTAGAATGAGCCGTTTCTATCTTCATACAGCGCAGGTCCCCTTACAGTGAAATCGACATTTTTCCGCTGTCATGTTTCTACAGTAGCCCTAAACGGACAAACTTCTCTACAGAGCGCTAGTCACTCTCTGCTGTCTCAGACGATGACATCTTTGTCCTGTGTTGGCCACCGTAGCTTCTCTATGTGCTTCGAAAGAAAGGGGTGAGCGGTGGGCGATTCCAATTCACAACCTCACCGCTAGATGCCTCTAAAATTTACACACTGCACCTTTAAAAGAGATAAGCAAGCATTCTTTTAGAAGTAAACAATGGTCTGACTGACTGCAAGTCGAGGATTCCACGGGTAAACGTGAAGGAGGCGGAGCACAGCGAGAGGGTGTGGCCGAGGCATGTGTTTGAAGAGGATGCACAGGATATTTTTGCTTCAGATGGTGTTACAATCAGCATTCAAGTTTGAAATAATTCAAATAATTGGCTAGTATGGGGTTGTGCCTCAGTAAAAAAGGGTCTAGCAGTGCCACTGTTGTCATCCGGAGTTGGACAGATGTCACCGGTGTGTAAACACTCGTGCTTGAATCTTAAATCCACAGTGCAGCGCTTCTCATCTGACCTCTGAACTTTAGGGTTTTTGCGTTTGATTCACACTGATGTCGTCCTGCAGGTGGCGCTCTGTTTCTCTCCGGTGGGCAGTAAGCTCAGGGTGCGCAGCAGAAAGTTTCCCGCTGTGGTGAACTGCACCGCCATCGACTGGTTCCACGAGTGGCCACAGGATGCGCTGGAGTCAGTCAGTCTGCGCTTCCTACAGGATGTGGAGAACATCCAGGTGAGACACACACATCTAGGGAAACATCTTCATCGACAGGTTTTATCACGGTTCCCTCAATCCAAAGCACTGAGATCCCATTTATAGGTCTCAGCTGGTCAGAAAGAGCAAAGCTCAACAGATTCAAGTGCAAATGCCTGAAGATTGGGCGAACACTGTGCAGTCACCTTCTGCATTATATTTCAGCAGGGAAATGAAACTGCTGTGAAGGCCCATTAGTATGACATTTATGCTGGCAGTTATATTTCATGTATGCATTGTTAATTTTTCCACATGTCCAGCCTGAGGTGAAGGACTCTGTGAGTAAGTTCATGGCTTACGTGCACGTGAGCGTGAACAAGACCTCGAAGGACTACCTGGCCAATGAGCGGCGCTATAACTACACCACGCCCAAGTCCTTCCTGGAGCAGATCAAGCTGTACGGGAACCTGCTGGCGCTCAAGAGGAAAGATCTCACGTCGAAGATGGAGCGGCTGGAAAACGGCCTGGAGAAGCTCAACAGTACCACAGCTCAGGTGATCTCAATCAGGTCCTCTTCACTTCAGCATCACGTGACGTATAAACCTTGTATAATAAATGACAAGATAACTATCTAATGACTTTGATGAGCATGTTGCGTGTTTGACTGTTTTCGGTCGTTTGCGCTTCTGTTCTTAAAACAATTAAGAAGTGTGTTTTTTACATAATAAGGCCACAGACAAACGCCAACAAACAAGTTTGCGAAAATTTTATGAAAAAGAACTGTCATGCTCACACTGCCCTAACAGACACCAACAAATGCTGATTGAACATATTCAATCAGGTGAAAACAAACCCCGACCAATGCCAACAGACGCCAGCAGGGTAACACACTGATCTGACAAAACGTGTTTGTCTGTGTGGTGTGAACTGTCCTATAATGGTAGCCTGTAGGTAAAGTGGTTAAAAATAATTACATTCCAGGACCATTAAAAGCATTGGATGTGCTGCTTCATTGGCCTGCGTGCAGCACAGCTATAAGATTAATTTCCATGCCATAATTTCATGTGCTCTTTCTGGGAGGAGAGCAGGTCGCTCAATATCTCTAAAACAGCAACATTGTCTATTGATGTATGATTAAAATGTCATTGATTTCAGTCATGTGGCTTTATGGCCTACCGTATCATTTCTGTAGTTTTAGAATATCACTATTACTGTTACGGACTTGATCCCATAACTCTGCGTACAGTATGAACATCCGGCACATTACAGTACTGTAGATGAGAGCGGCTCCTCATGTGGACTTTTGACCAGGAATAAATTAGATGACTAACTTATAAGTCTAGACTAAGCAGTTTTTGCAACTGACGACTGGACAACCACTTTTGACTTGACAGTAAGCCACCCACAACACCCTCATTACCAATAAGTGTGTTTTTGGCAACACTTGTGCTAACTGTTTTGATTGAGAAATCAAAATTAACAGTAGGTGCTAATGAGGCAGAACGTTTATTGGTTGCGTCCCCCGGGCTGCTTTATTGAGGTGGGACCCCGTAACATGGAGATGAGTGCGGCTTTTACGGTCATGGTCAAAGCATTGGACTCAATTGTGTACCATCTAAGAGTTCTTTTGCCTTTTTATCCCAAATTGTCTCGTTAAAATATCCTAAGTCATCTTAAAAAACACAATAGTAGACTTGTGTTCTTTGATGTAAACTTGTAAAGGCCTGTGAAGATGAGAATCGTCTCTCTGACTGAAGAGGATCATTACAGCCGTTTCATGTAGTTTGGGGAGAGAGAGGGAAAAACGCAGAGAGCTTTAAGTGCGCTTTCTGACTGCGCTTTAAGGGCAATTAGTCCTCCATCATCTTTACCTCCTATTCATCACTTTGACTCTGTCGCACAGAATAAGTGCCAAAAGCATTATCCATTATGACATATAAAAACAAAAAAACATTCATTACCAAACCATTATCCTATACATTTACATTAAGGTTCTATACATTTACAGCATTTATTCATTTTTATTATAACTAGGTTTATAATTATGTATTATCTTGTGTGTGTATGTAACTATGTGTGTATGTAATATATATATGTGTGTGTGTGTGTGTGTGTGTCTATGTATCACACACATATTGCTCTTCATTGATTTATGCTCTTCATACCAACACTCTCACCATTGTCACTCAGGTGGATGACCTGAAGGCCAAGCTTGCGGCACAGGAAGTGGAGCTGAAGCTGAAGAACGAGAGCGCAGACAAACTGATCCAGGTTGTCGGAGTGGAGAAGGAGAAGGTGGAGCGTGAGAAGACGGTGGCTGATGAAGAGGAGCGGAAGGTGGCCATCATCGCTGAGGAAGTGATGCGCAAACAGCGAGACTGTGAGGAGGACCTGGCTAAAGCCGAACCTGCACTCATAGCGGCACAAGAGGCTCTGAACACTCTCAACAAGGTCTGAGATTTGAATGTAATAAGTGTTAAAGATGAATTTGTGATCATTTATTTAAATTATACTATATGTGTGTGTGTGTGTGTGTGTGTATATATATATATATATATATATATATATATATATATGTACATTTATAATATTGTAGCTTTTTAGAATGTTTGCTTACTGTATATTTATTTTCTTCTTGTTTGTAGAACAATCTGACCGAGCTAAAGTCTTTCGGTTCTCCTGTAGCTGCTGTAACTAACGTCACAGCCGCTGTCATGGTCCTTGCAGCTCCTGGCGGTCGCGTGCCCAAAGACCGCAGCTGGAAGGCGGCAAAAGTCATGATGGCTAAGGTCGATGCCTTCCTTGATTCCTTGATAAATTTCAAAAAGGAAAACATTCATGAGAACTGTCTCAAAGCCATCCAGCCGTACCTCCAGGATCCAGACTTTAAGCCTGAGCTCATAGCAGCCAAATCGAATGCCGCGGCAGGCCTCTGCTCCTGGGTCATCAACATCGTAAAGTTTTATGAGGTCTACTGCGAGGTCGAGCCCAAGAGACAAGCCCTGAGCAAAGCCAACTCAGAGCTTGCCGCCGCACAGGACAAGCTCTCCGTCATCAAGGCAAAAATCAACGTGAGTTGCGCATCTGTTCTGATCTTATCCATTTACATTTGTGTACATTTTTACATACAATCTTGATGTAGATAAAAATCTATTTATTACTTTTCTTGTATTGTCTTTTTATTTTATCCTTTCCCCTTTTTTTTTTAATTACTTCACTTTATTTATATTCTGTATACTCTATTTCTGTAATATGTATTCACTTTAGCAATATTCTAAATGGCTTTCAAAAGTTTGAATGCAGATCAGTTTGATTGGGTAAATGTGGTAAAACTACAAGGTGTTCTCTCCTAAACTGCTTTATTAAAAATCCTCTGATTTATGTATATATACACACCTAAAATGTCAAATTTTTAACAAACACTTGTCATCGCCTCTTGCATTCGCATTTAGTTTTTGAGTTTGGGTTTACAAGTAACGTGTGATTTAAACATTCTTATAACATTCTCTGCCTGTCTTCTCTTGACAGCTACTTAATGAGAACTTGGCAAAGCTGTTGGCAAAATTTGAGAAAGCCACAGCAGACAAAGTGAGGTGCCAACAGCAGGCCGAGACCACGGCTCACACCATCACTCTGGCCAACCGTCTGGTGAGTCGAATTAAAGCCCTAGCTGCCGTTTCCTGTCTTAATTAAGAAAAAATCGATGAGCAAGCGAAACAGAAAAAATCAGAATAATAACTGAAATGCAGCAAACCCCCAGAATAAGTCATTTCTGCTGTCCGTTCAAGCGTGCAGCTATACTAGGCAGCAGGAAATCGCACAAACAAACACAAGCAGCAGTGCTGGTTTTTGCCTGAAGTGCACATTATGATGAATGATTGTGACCTGTGCAGCAGTGACCCTGCAGTGTGTGAGGGTTTAAAGGTGAAGTGTGTCATTTCCACACCGTTACGACCAAATGGTGATCTTATGCCTGTCCGTCTTACTAAAAGCGGCATCATTCTAGAAGAAACACGCAGACTCCAGTTGTATGTCAGAAGTACTGTAATTCTGAATTTCCTGGTGAACATGCAATTTACTTTTTAATATTTTTACTTTGAATGCTTTTTGAGAGTATTTTAAATGATCTTATATTCTTCTGTCTGCGTCTCAGGTCGGCGGTCTGGCGTCTGAGAACGTGCGTTGGGCTGAGGCGGTGAAGAACTTCAAGCATCAGGAGGAGACTCTGTGTGGAGACGTGCTCCTGATCACAGCCTTCGTCTCTTATCTGGGTTATTTCACCAAACGCTACCGCATGGAGCTGATGGACAACGCCTGGAGGCCCTACCTCAGCCAGCTCAAGGTCTGTTCCACAGCTCAATCAGTCACTGCTAAAGATTGAGGGCTTTTCATTTTAACAGTAAAATTTGCATGTATGGTTAAGGCCAATGTGGCTTTCGTTTGAAATCTTCAAGCATAATTGTTAAAGTCAACATGAAAGGGAATTTGTACTCTTTTTCTCTCCTATTGTGCCGTATATCTGAGTGAAACACTTCTAGAAGAAGAACAAATGTATGGCAGGGCTTGATTTTGTCCATGAGGAATTGATTGGATGGTTGTGATTTGCTATTGGTGGATCTCCTGTGAGTGACAGGTTGCCCAACCTTCATGATCAGAGGAGAGAAGAGATGCCTATGCAAGAGGGAGGGGATATCTTGTTCCTGGAAATCTTGAATCCGAATAACTGTCCGTTTTGATATCATGGTGACTTTAATCGGTTATCATTCATAATGTAAAAAGGGTTCATAAAGACAGGCGCAGTATCTGTCAGTGTCATGGCTTGTTGGCTGCAGGTGCCGATCCCGGTCACTTCAGGTCTGGACCCACTGACCATGCTGACAGATGACGCTGACGTCGCAACCTGGCAGAACGAAGGGCTGCCGGCAGACAGAATGTCCACTGAGAATGCCACCATCCTCACCAGCTGCGAGCGATGGCCACTTATGGTGGATCCGCAGCTGCAGGGAATCAAATGGATCAAAAACAGATATGGAGATGACCTGCGTATCATCAGGATCGGGCAGAGAGGGTAGACACTATATGCTCAAAACATGCCTTACATCTGTGATAGATCATATACTCTATCTGCTTGGTTCATTATTAATGCTTATTACTTTACTTTCCAATATAGATACCTGGACTCCATTGAGAGGGCATTATCTGTAGGTGAAGTCGTCCTCATTGAGAATTTAGAAGAGGCAGTCGATCCAGTGCTCAGTCCGCTGCTCGGCCGTGAAACTATAAAGAAAGGACGGTGAGAGTATTTATGTGACAAAATGTGACTAGCCTCTGCAAACATCTTTTATTAAAGGTGCAGGAAGTGATTTCTGAGAAACACTGTTGATATTTGAAATCAACTCAAACACGCCCCTCCCTTAATTGCTCCGCCCCCGAATGCACAAACACGCAACGCAAGAGTGGATGTCTCTTTATCATAGTTGAAACAAAGCAAAATAATGCTTTGCAAAAAATTAAGCGATGATGACAAACCAACTGCAAAGGAGAACAAAAAATTAACGTACAGTACACAAGAGTATATACAAGCAAGAGTTGGTTAGCAGCTCCAGACAGACTGTGACACTCAAAACTGTCCTGTTACTAGAGCTAACATTACAACAACAGCATATCTCAGTTCTGTGAAACAGCAAAACCAATGTTACTCACGTATGGAGCAGAAACGTCCATTTTCAAGCCTTCCCACTGTCCAGTACTGGTCCTAAAGCTCGTAGCCCTTCTTCTTCCAGTGATATTCCTCTGAGCTTTTCTCTTTTGTAATGGCTTTCAGCTCTCTCTCTTTCTACAGTCTTCAAATCTTCCTCTTACTCTCTCTCTCCTCCCCCATCATGAGTGGACACGCCCCCTACTGCTGATTGGCTACAAGTGTGTTTTGCTGCTGGTCTGATTTCTCAGAAATCACTTACTGCACCTTTAAGGCAAGACAACACTGGTTATTGGGTACAGATTTAACAAATAGATATTGGCATACTTCCCATTCTATTGCTTTATATTACACGTTTTCTGAGATGTTATGTTTAAATATGCAAATGAGACATTATCTAATTAAATTGCACTAATTTGCATATATTTCCAGCACATAAATCGGAACATTGGATAAAGTCAGGTTCATAATTCTTGTTTGATTTTTTTTGACATGTTTTTAGGAATTAAATTTAAAACAGGCAAATGATATAAGAACAAACGTTCAGAATATAGAAAAACTAAAAAGTGTGTGAAAAAACACTGGTTTTGCCTGTAGTGTTTTGCCTTAGAACGACTGTTGCATGAAAGAAAAGAAAAGGTCATGAAAGAAAGTCCTACAGATGTGGAACATCCTTATGGCACCTGCAGTAAATAATGGACTAATTCTAATTTTTAATCCGCAACAGCTACATAAAGATTGGCGACAAGGAGTGCGAGTACAACCCCAGTTTCCGTCTGATCCTTCACACCAAGCTTGCAAACCCTCACTACCAGCCCGAGCTTCAGGCTCAGTGTACGCTGGTCAACTTCACCGTGACGCGGGACGGCCTGGAGGACCAGCTGTTGGCGGCTGTGGTCAGCATGGAGAGACCCGACCTGGAGGAGCTCAAGGTGCTTCAGATGTGCTGCTAGACTTCGTATCAGATCCTTCTCTCCACACTTAATTGCAGGGGCGCTTAAGTAGATGCTGGGTGTTTGTGAGCTTAATCGGATTCATCAGTTTCTGAGGTCTAGATTGGCTGAACTCAAGGATAATTAGTTATCATGCGTTCAGTCGTTCCAGCTCTGCATGCATATCAGAACATTTGATGATTGAGGAAGATCCTCTTGCTGTTTCCCAGAGAGCGGCTGTGTGTTCTCACCTTTATTGACAGAAGGTTAATTAGTGGTGCACTATTTGTGCCTTCATGTATATAATTTGCACACGTTTTCCCTGAGCAATTTTGCTAATGACCAATGAGAGTTTTGACTATCAGTAGCACATTTGCAAATGTATTATATTAGCATTAGTATATTAGCATAACATCACTGTAAGTAATTAGCTAGAATGGTCAAATAAGCATTTGTGCCACAGGGTTGAACTTCCCCATGAAGTCTCTCACTTTCCCTAGGGGAAGCCACTTTTATTTTCAGCTTTTTTTCTCACTTTACTTAATTTCCTCTTCCTGAAATGTGGGTCTGAATCTTAAGCTGAGGGTTTTCATTTCCGAACAAATTACATCAAACCAAAGAAGTGTTTTTAGTAACTGACAGGGAGTGAATGCGGTTATTTTGAGATAATTAGTGTTTCCAAGCTGAGATCCTAAGGATGGGGAGACGCTTCAGTCTCGCTATTGAGCTCTTATAGGAGGGGTTCTATTATGCCCATTTTTACAAGATGTAAAATAAGCCTTTGATGTCCCCAGAGTGTGTATGTGAAGTTTCAGCTCAAAATACTTTAATTTTTATAGCATGTTGAAATTGTTACCCCCATTTACACCGCACACGTCTGCAGCGCATCACAGCTCTGACGAGGTTTTGTTCCATCCTCCTGATATAAACAGAAGCATTGACTAGAGTGGACGCCATCAGCTCCGGTGGCCGTGTCGGAGCTGTAATGCGCCACAGTTGGAGTTACACACCACAGCCTGACGTGCGAGCCACGTCTCTGGGCGTAACTGGCATAAACTAGTGATACAGCCAATTGTGCTGCATGCTCATTGGCTCACTGACGTTGACGAGATTAACCCATTAGGTATCGAAATTTGGTATCGAACGTCAAGACCTTTTACAATACTCGATAGTATCAAGGCAATTCGGTCTGTGCCTAAAAAGTATCGAACTCGATACCCAGCCCTAGTCATGATAATCTATAAATCTCAGGTGTGGGAACTGTTGTCAGACGCACAGAGCCAGAGAATATCTGATGATGAAGAAAGAACAGTTATAGTTTGGTTTAATTATGGTTATAACTCATGTTGTCATCTTGCTTTATGACATGCTATTGCATTTGTGTTCATACTGTGTCAATAAATGTGAAAAGATGCGACAGCTTGAGTGACTCCCAAATGTACTCGACTACAGAGTTTATGTAAATTTTAGGGTTTGTGATGTCACCAACCCTCATTGTAGTCCCTACCAGCCGCTTGTTGTAGTTCTTAAAAAGCGATTTCTGTAAAAGTAAATATCTCCCTTTGCTTTGAACATTGTAACTTTGCAGATGTTGTTTATGCTCAAACAGCAGCATTACACGCTCACTAAAGTAAAAAGAGTTCAATCAAGGACCCCTTTAACCAAATATTATCATTAATGACTGACTCATTAGGATGGGATAGTTCAACATACCTGTTTTCCTCCTCTCTGGTGAGCTGTCACACGACAAGGTCCAGATATTTGAACCAAGCCAATTTTTCTTTTTTTTCCTCTAGTGCTGTTATTTGTTGTAGCTCTTTGTAAAAGTCTCATAAAAGGCTCCAGTGGTCACGGGCAGAGCGACACTATTATAGATTTGTTTTTGTGCAGATTGACCTCTTCTGGGATGTATTGTGTCTTGACCATCCAATATGAGATTTTCTGAGATGACTGCTCTCTGAGCGTGTCTGTGTGACAGCTTTTTGCGGTCCAGATCGTCGCTCATATGCATTGGATTCATAAGCATCAACAGTCCCATCACACACAGGCGGTGTCTGATGTCTTTGGCAAGAGGAAGTCTGTTAATCCATGCAAAGAAGCATATATTGATCTCTCTAATGTGACTGACTTTGACTTTGCCCCGTTGCTCTTGTTTTTATCACATCATCTGTGTCTTTTGCTTTGTAGTCAAACCTTACAAAGGAGCAAAACGGCTTCAAAATCACTTTGAAAACTCTGGAGGACAACCTGCTCTCACGCCTCTCCTCAGCGTCCGGAAACTTCCTCGGAGACATTGAACTGGTGGAGAACTTGGAGATTACCAAACGGACAGCAGCAGAGATCGAAGTCAAGGTATGTTGTTGTTTTTTAGCAGAGCCTGTGTTTCACGACTGACACCAAAGAACTAGAAAATAATGGCTACAACAGAAAGTGTCACAGTTTACAGTTTGATAGTAGCACAAAAGTTTTAATTAAAAAAATATATATACATATATCATTAAAAATAGAAAACTTCTGCTGAAACACACACTTTACAATGAGGTTTC
>CM031954.1:21167683-21177983 GCA_018749465.1 Paracanthobrama guichenoti
AGTCGGGGTGCCAGTTCTCCTCTGGCCGACAAACGAACAGTGTATGATTATAATTCTGGCAACATAGCCATCATCACGCCGTCGTGTCGTGTCGTGTCGATGCAGCATTTACGGGGGCAGTTTATTTGACATGCTCTCTGCAGACATTTCAGGGATGCGTTGGTCATGTCCAGGCGCTGGTCCACCATCTGATCTGGATACGGCCCGGATCCGGCTGACTGCAGTAAACCTCGGGATAAACAGAGAGACTAACATTAGCATAGATGCCATTCTTCTTATGATGTAACGAGTACATCAGTTTATATTAGTTTGTTATTGATAGTGATGTGTGTTTGCACCGCTACAGGTAAAAGAGGCCAAAGTGACGGAGGCTGAGATCAATGACGCGAGAGAACACTACCGTCCGGCGGCGGCCCGAGCCTCGCTCCTGTACTTCATCATGAACGACCTCAATAAAATACATCCCATGTACCAGTTCTCTCTCAAGGTACCTCACATGATGGAGGTCTTGTGTTTCTCTTCTCCAGTGTTTAATGTAATGTAAAGCTTTCCTGTTGCTCAAACAATAAGAGCATGGCGCTAGCAACACCAAGGTCATGGGTTCGATTGACAACTGACAAAATGTAAAAATGTGTACCTTGAATGCAATGTAAGTCGCTTTGGATAAAAGTGTCTGCCAAGTGCATAAATGTAAAATGTAAATGTCATGCTGTATAGTGTCAACACTAGTTAATAGCAATGCTTGCTGTACACTTATAAAGATAATAAATAAGCAAGACGTCTTCGCTGGTTGCAAGCAAAAGCAAACACACTGCTATCGTCAGAGTGAATTGACTTTTGACTCTCTTATCAGTACTTTTAGTTTTGTCAGACTTGATTTTATTTTTTTCCCTAACTGCAGCACTTTATTTCTCTGTTCTGAAGAACAGCTTTGCAGACATAAATAGATTATGAATGTATAATTTTGTATGTTCACTGGCTTTCTTGTGTTTTCAGTCTTCATGCCAACAAGATACAATCTACAGCTATTAAAAATAATTGCTGCTTCTTTTGTGTACAGATGTATGCAGAGAAATCTTGATCTTCCTCAGAACCAGTTATAGAAACGTCTCACTAGAGAAAAACTCATTCAGGTTCTTTGGCCGTCTCATTGTTTCTCCTCAATGTTGTGCCTTTGTGCTTCTCATGTCCAGGCCTTCAGCGTTGTGTTTCAAAAGGCTGTACTAAAAGCCGAGCCAGATGAGACCTTGAAGCAGCGAGTCTTAAATCTGATTGACAGCATCACGTCCTCTGTGTTCCAGTACACCACCCGTGGGCTCTTTGAGTGTGACAAGCTCATCTACACCGCCCAGCTGGCCTTCCAGGTGAGCCTTCATTTCATCAGACTCCAACACATGCACGCCTCTGCTTCTCCTGAATGCACTGCTCATCTCCCCTCTAGGTCTTGCTCGTGAGTAAAGAGATCAATCCCACTGAGCTGGACTTCCTGTTGCGCTACCCGGTGCAGCCAGGTGTGAGTTCACCGGTGGACTTCCTGTCCGATCACTCCTGGGGCGGGATTAAAGTGAGTCTGAGATTTGTCTGTGTTGATCCTTGATTGACTTGGGTCTCTTTTTCTATTGTTTATATCTTTGAAAGGAACAAAATCTCAACATAACTCACTCTCTGTGCTCATCATATCTTTATATTTGATTGTCAAATCAATTCAAAACCCAGATGAGCTTTAATGTCAGGAAAGATTTTTAAATGAAGCCGATAACATGATACTTTTATGTTGGGTCTTTGCCGTTTAAATCACCATCTGCATTTACTGTATGAAAAGCATAAGCTCAGATATTCAACATAAGTTTGTGATTCACATAAGAAAGAAAATTAAAAGACCATGAGAGTAAAGACCCGTTCACACCAAGAACCATAAAGATAACTATAAACATAACTCAAATCGTTAAAATAGGGCACGTAGTGTTTCCCATAAACCAGGCTTTCTGGGATTATGAGTCACCACCTCCGAATGAAAGGGACCGGCATATGTCACAGCATTGTTTTTCCAAGAGAAGATAAATCTGCTTTTCTGCACTCCTGGAAGTCTGGTTTATGAAGAAACGCTCATGTTTGCTCAGCAGTTTGTTGCATAAAGACGCTTTACTTTGTAGTTAGATTTGATTAGCGCCTTGACAATGTTGAGTCTGAACTCTTCTGTCATCATAACTTCTCTTCGTTTTGATAAATAATAAATAATGCATAATAAATTAAACACACTTGTATTATTGATGAAAAGCTTAGGTGACATGAAACGTGTCCTGCAGTGTGACATGCTAAACTCTAGTAAATGTGCATGCAGCTTTTATGACTTCATATTAATTCTGAGACAACATTAAATAATTGTACTTCTAAAAATGTATTTGCTACACCGCAGGACCATTGAATGAAGGTCTGTGGGTGTACAGTATTATGCATCAACTACCTTTTGAACCTTTTAAGCTGTCTTCTTGTGATACCTGTAATTAGTATTTTATCTTGATAATGATTTATTTAATGAAAAATTGGTGACATTATTTTGTGGCGTTTCAGTCTCTCTCTGCCATTGAAGAGTTTCATAACCTCGACCGGGACATTGAAGGCTCGGCTAAACGCTGGAAGAAGTTTGCGGAGTCTGAGTGTCCTGAGAAAGAGAAGTTTCCTCAGGAGTGGAAGAACAAGACATCACTGCAGCGGCTGTGCATGATGAGAGCGCTGCGTCCTGACAGAATGACCTACGCTGTCAGGTCAGACCTCATCTGGACCGCATCTGGACCAATCCCACCTACTGTGTTTTTGCTGCTGGGTAGCAGCCCAACTATATTTTATTAACTTCCTTGAATATTTTAAAGAGTTTAACCTGTTACGGTCACTCCTCTTTAATCAGAGATCTGAACTCAAATTAATATAGATCTAATGCTGGTCTCTGTTTAGACTCAGCTGATTATTGCAGAAGTGAATGTAGCAAAACTTTAAGTTTACTGTTAAGCAAATGTACTGACCTAAACATTTTTATTTTACAAAATAATTTGGCTTCTAAAATGGCTAGAAAATCAAAGCTGTATGTCTAATCAAGTGTCTAACAGGTTAATTTAGTATTTATATACAAATTAAAAAATCGCAAAAAAACTGCAGATCTACACACTGTCATATGAACAACCAGTTAATAAAGACACTGATGATAACGGTTCTTTTAGAGATGCCGGTCAATAAGTGTCACTCTGATGGATTCTGTTCATTTAGTGATGCATTTGTCAGACTAAATCAATAATCATAATATCTCTCTGCGTGATTCATTTAAAACCCGTTCATTTATTCATAAATCATATCTTTCTAAATTGCACAGCCCTTTCACTGAATATTTTTTTCTGCATTGGCGTTATATTCCCACTCACAGAGACCACCGTCTGCCATTGGTTAAGAGTTAGTTGTTAAGAAGTTTCCAGTAGAGTCCATGATACGTGACCTTTAGGAAGGCAACGACAGTGTTAATATAATAAGACAGTGTTTGCCCTGTGTGGAGTTCAGTTAATTCAGCGCTCTTTAACATAGTTCACTTGGAACATATTTAAATAATAAGTTAATCATTATTACAGTGTCATAATAATGAGTTTGTAAAAAGACAAATAACGAGCTTGTTCCCCCTTTAGAGATTTTGTGGAGGAGAAGCTGGGCAGTAAATATGTGACGTCCCGCTCACTGGACTTCGCCGTGTCTTACGAGGAGTCTGGAGCCGCCACACCCATGTTCTTCATCCTGTCTCCTGGAGTCGACCCGCTGAAGGACGTGGAGAAACACGGTACAGACCACTTACATCATTTCACCAAAATGTATTCATGCGTCACTTATCAATGACATCATACCCGCGTTACCCTCGATTTCCAACACCAAAGATGCTTTAATATATGATGTGTTTCATTAGACAGGTGAGCAACTGTTTGGAGACATTCATCGACAGAAAACCGATCATTGTTATACAGCTCAACACAGTTAGTCTTATTGTTTAAATGTGGTGTTCATGATTTACCGCGAGTACCATGTTTTGCATTGGATGCAGTGTGAACAAGTGTCTCAGAGTAGCCGCTGAGCAAACGAACAGAGTAGCATTATAACAACTTTCAGCACACTCAAATAATGTATCTAATAATCAAAGCTCAGCAAAATCAAGGCGTCATCAAGCTACGCCTTTGTTTGGAATAAGCAACCTCTAGCGGTGAAAAATTACATATTGTGGCTTTACATTTTGGTATCTTTAGAATGACCCCTTAAGATCTGCGGATACCTGCTCTCAAAGTGTAAATAAATGTTGCCGTATTTGGGATAGTCTGCCAGTGCTAATTATTGTATCCAGTCTCTCTCTCTCTATTCCATACTTTTCCGCTATGGCAGATTTGACAGTTTACTGATAGTCATGTAAGGGATCAGATTAAACACTAGTCAAATCACACGCTAGCCGATTACTAAGGGTTCACGACAGATCTGTAATCTGACACTTTAATAACATCCTGCAGGAAGAAGACTGGGATACACGTTTGACAACAAGAATTTTCACAACGTTTCGCTGGGCCAGGGACAGGAAGTGGTGGCAGAACAGGCTCTGGATATGGCAGCGAGAGAGGGACACTGGGTGATTTTACAGGTGAAACACTAAACTCCCATATTCACACATACACCCCATTACTGAGTGTGAAATCACTAAACACGTGAAGATCATTGTGAGCAGACGCACAGTCCAGGTGTCTGTAAAACACATTGGATCACTAAAGTTCCCATGCTCTCATTGCTCTGATTTTGGATCCACATTTGCTCTTTTAACTGATTTGTTTTATTGGGAACACTTTACACATATAAAAGAATATACTTGTGTAGAGAATTGTAGGATTTTTACATCCTATAATCCTTCAAGGATTGGCACGCTATGTTTAAATTGCATTTTCTTGTTCATTGTGTTCACTACAAAGTGTCATCAGAGATCTGTGTCTTCTGTCTGAACTAGAATATCCACTTGGTCTCTAAATGGCTGGGAACCTTGGAGAAGAAGCTGGAGCAGCTTGCGGAGGGCAGCCACCCGAGCTTCAGGGTCTTCATCAGCGCAGAGCCGTCATCCTCGCCCGACGGCCACATCATTCCTCAAGGCATCCTGGAGAACTCCATCAAAATCACCAACGAGCCGCCGATGGGCATGCATGCCAACCTGCACAAAGCCCTGGACAACTTCAATCAGGTACGGTGACCTGCAGATAATCACATGCTTCTGACGCCTAATCCAGCTGCACCAGGTGCCTATGGATAAACATGAAGCACACAGCACTGTACATACAGTATAAGGACTATCACATAGTTGCATACCACTACAATTATGTTGTGCAATATTTGCCCCAAAAAACTCCTGACTCACCCCTATTTTCAATATAAAATGCATTTTTGAATAATACAGGGAAATGAAGTGTAATGTCATGTTTTCTGTGAGATCCTGTATATCTTGGATTTGGCTGATACAATATTAAGCATCTGCTTGTTGTGAGAGAATCTCTGTGACCGAATTACGCTTCTGCTTGTGTTCTCGATGAAGCCTGGTCTGTGGCAGGACTTTCTAGCTCACTCCAGGCCAATTCTAGTGCTGATGACTGTGGCTTTCCAGCAGAGTCACATTCTAGTCATGAACGCACCTTGAAAGTAAATCAATGGCAGAGAAAAAGGCCTAAACAGCTCTCAAATTCTAGTAAAGCTGGACTTTTTAGGCCAATTTTTCTCAAATCTGTGAACGCCTCACTTTTCCAGATAATCTGCACCGAACATCGGAACCAACCGAGGTCCTCAACAAGATTTATTCTCAGATTCTCGGGAGGGGAAAATCTGGGATAAATTGGCCTAAAAATCCTGTAGTCTGAGCTCATGTGAGTGATGCCAACAGATTTCATAATCGTTTGGGATTTAAAAACTCCTCTAGTCTGAGCCCAGTTTAAGCAGCAGTAATCCAGTAAACCTTAGCAGCTGTCCTAGCAAAGAGCAGTGTCAATTGCTTCCTGTTGGCGTCGTCAAATTCAAATGATTTTTAACTGTGATTGGTTTGATTGTGACGAACAGTGACACATCACTATGGAGATCATGAATTGCGTTGGTATTGGCGCGAGTGCTGAATGTTAATGTTATGTTCAACACTTCTGTCCTAATGGCTGATGTCCACTGGGAACCCTAACAATAAAAGAGCAGCGGCAAAGGTTTTTACTTTCAACGCTCTTTCTTCTCTTTGTTCTGAAGTTGGATCTTGTTGGCAGAATGTGATACTGATGTGTCCTAATTGACAGGATACTTTGGAGATGTGTGCCCGCGAGAACGAGTTCAAAAGCATTCTGTTCGCCCTGTGCTACTTCCACGCGGTGGTGGCAGAGCGGAGGAAGTTCGGTCCTCAGGGCTGGAACAGGAGCTATCCGTTCAACACAGGAGACCTGACCATCTCCGTCAACGTGCTGTACAACTATCTGGAGGCCAACAGCAAGGTGAGGTGTTGTGTGTGTGTGTGTGTGTGTGTGTGTGTGTGTGTGTGTGTGTGTGTGTGTGTGTGTGTGTGTGTGTGTGTGAGAGAGTTTTCATGTTTTTCTATCCCGGTGGGGACTTCAACCTAAATGTACACAGAGTCATGGAGACTTGTGTAACCGTGGGGACCTAAATTGAGGTCCCCATGAGTAAACAAGCTTATAAACCATACAGAATGAGTGTAGCAAGGTTGGCGAGCGAGAGACGTGGGAGGAGCGAGTGAGACCGGTGCGTGATTTGAGAATGAGCGTCACCTGCGAGACACACCGGTGAAGGACGAGAGAGGACCAGGCCTGGACTTTATGTTTTATTATGTGTGTGCATGGCAGCCGTCCGTGAGGGGCTGCCTGCGTTTTACTTTCATTTTGTGTTTATTTTGATTAAAGTCTTTTAAACGTTCGCTGGTTCCCGCCTCCTTCCTCCTTATTCTATAAACTACGACAGAACTGTTACTTGCTTGCTCGGGTTAGTGCTGCATCTTCACGGAAGTTTATAATGTGCGCATTTTTAAGCCCTTCCAATTTAAATATTCAAGCGCTCATAGCCGAGCGCTTTGATAGTGTCTCTCAGTTTGATACTCGCGAAGCGCAGCAACACACATCCGTGTGATGTGGATGTGATTCAGATCAAAACACAGCTTGAGGTGGTCAAGGCAACACCCCCAAAGCTTCACAGTCCTCAAGCTCGTCCTGGGTCAACATTTCACTCTGTGACATTAGGCAAGTTTGATTTATATGCAGTTTAATGTTGATGATCGCGTTATTTTTCATGTGCATCTGTTTACATATGAGATCGATCGTTTCTGCCGCTTCTTCTTCGCTTGTTTTGATCAGGAGATGCGTAAGAGCGTTTTTTACCCCTTAAAACAACTCAAGCAAAGTCTCCTCTGTTGTCTTGTAAATAGTTGTGTACGGTGTAAATAAATGTAAACAAATTTATGTGCACTCTTGTGATTTCTCACTCTAGAAGGGCACCTAAACAAACAACCGTCTACAGTGTGCCGCATCTATAACAGCACCATGTATCCGTAACACGCCCACTCTGCGACACTATTAGTTTAGGGAGGTCTGCCACTCCCCCTGAAAAAAACCCCTAGGGGAAACTGACATTACAATGAGTTTTTTGAAAATGTAAAATAGCCGAAAGTTTTGTGTGATGGGTAGGTTTAGGGGTAGGGTTGGTGTAAGGGGAGAAAATATACAGTTTGTACAGTATAAAAACCATTGAGAGAGTCCCCACAAAGATAGTGAACCAGACGTGTGTGTGTGTGTGCGTATTGTTTAGGAGCTTAGAAGTATAAATCACCATCCAAATGTATTATATTGAAAACAACAGTAGTTATTTTAACGCCAAAAGAGAGTTTGCTTTGGCTCAAGCTGTTAGTAAATCTAGCCCTAAGAATTAATCATGGGTCGTAAGTGCTGGGGTTTGGTGGTTCAGGCCTGCTGATCAGACGGTTGCAGGTCATTCTTTAAGCGCTCTGTCTCTTCATCTAGGTGCCCTATGATGATTTGCGCTACCTCTTCGGGGAGATCATGTACGGCGGTCACATCACCGACGACTGGGACCGCAGACTCTGCCGTACCTATCTGGAAGAGTTCATCAAGCCAGAGATGATGGACGGAGAGCTGTACCTCGCGCACGGCTTCCGTCTGCCTGGAAACACAGATTACAACGGTTATCATCAGGTACAGAGAGAAATCATGCCTACATATGCAAACCTGTGGGACATAAAGCATGTCATATCTGTAATGATTACAGCGATAAGGGTCTGCTGGATGTAAAGCCAGTTCTGGTTCACTAGGTCAGGGGTCAGACTGGGGTCTGTGGAAATTTTATTTTTAGGGGTTAACATTTTAACATTTTCTTAATTTATTTTGACTTTAGCACAGTGTCAATATAAAAGGCAATTGTTTAGTATTGGAAACAGCATGTTGTGTTTATATTACACTTAATATTTTTCTCAGACTTTTTGTGAAACTCCTGAACCTGGTGAACTAGGCAAGATATGCTGTAAATGCCCTGGTTTCAAAACCTGCTAGTCAGTGATCATCAGCTTTAACTGTTTAACATTAACTCCTATTCTGTTCCAAAAAGCCTCACAAGTTTGGAGCTACATGATGGTGAGTACCGTAGGTGATGTCAGAATCACCTGATTAAAAGACGGTTATCTGTGGAGAACTGTGACTCGGCTGGACTGATCCGAATGCATGTTTTGAGGTGTTTTTTTTGTTGTTGTTTTTTTTCTAAGTTGCATCCAAATCCACATGGCACAGTTTAAATGGGCATGACATGATTGTTCTGTATGGTTGTTCTTGGCTCTCTCCATCTTCTGCATGTGTCTACAGCCCAGCTAATTAATTAAGCCTCATTTCTGTCTGAGACATTCAGATCTCTGGGATGCCGGGTCATGCATGGGGAATATTCTGGCACTCATAGCAGAGAACTACATGCTAGACTCCATCATTAGGGTATTGCATTTGTGTTTCTTGTATGCGCTTGTGTGTAAGTAGTCAAGATGCGTGCAGTGATCCTGGGGCTCAGTGCTTTTAAAGCATCATAGCAGTCGAGAGGTCCAGTGACTCACTGAAGCACACTGTGTTTCATATGTCGTTCTGTCTAATGATGATCACAGCAGAAGAGAACATTCTCAGAACTTTAGCTAACATTCTGACAAGCAAATGTTCTTCCAGTTATCTGGTCTTTAATAACATTCTCAAGTCATTAGCACAAAAACATTATTTATACATCGTTCATGGAGTGTGTTTACCTGAAACGTTTGAGTTGAACATTCGTCTAACGTTTTTTAAATGTTGCTTCAGAACATTCAGAGAACATTCAGTGTTTGAAGAATGATGAAATTGAATGTTTCCTTAATGTTCATATAACCACTTACTTTTTTTAAACATTTAATAAACTGGATGTTTTGAACGTTCAGAAATAACATTTTCATAATGTAACAGGAACGTTAGCAAAAGGTTTTATAGTACATATTTTTGTTAGCTGGATTATTTTAGTCCCACAGCTCATCACGGCTCTCTCTGGATCTGTTTCAGTACATCGATGCTTCTCTTCCGGCCGAGTCTCCGTACCTGTATGGCCTGCACCCGAACGCAGAGATCGGCTTCCTCACGCAGACGTCAGAGAAGCTCTTCCGCACCGTGCTGGAGTTGCAGCCCAGAGATGGAGGCTCTGGAGAGGGAACGTCTGGCTCGCGCGATGAGAAGGTTCTGGAAATTATATATAAGACACACTCACAGCTAAAGCTCTTCCCACATTATTTAGTACCATTTGTAAAGAGGAGGAAAAATATTTTACCTCATGATACTATATTGATGTTCTCACAGCAAAAATAATTTGGTTTAATTCAGGATAATTGGGACATTTTTTTCCCAGTCATCTCAGTGGCAAAATGTGTCTAATTTTAATTGACCCTACTCAGGGATATTGTTGTTATCTGTTTCCAGCATGATCTGAACTCCCATCTCTCCCTAGTTCAGTGAATCAGTGTTACATTTGACCTCATTAAACTCTCAGAGAAGGGTGACAGTGTTCAAATATGGCACTGTCATCTTGGGTCTCGAGTCTGTGCGGTAGTGAGCGCGAAGTGGTGTCGCGATATCAAGATTTTTGACCATTCTTCTAGAAGCGTATTAGTGAGCTCAGGCACTGATGTTGGACGAGAAGGCCTGGGTCACAGTCTCCGCTTTAATTCATTCCAAAGGTGTTCTATCGGGATGAGGTC
>CM031954.1:21246918-21389418 GCA_018749465.1 Paracanthobrama guichenoti
TTGACTTTTTATATCTCACTAATTCTGACTTTTATATCACCAATTCTGGACTTTATATCTCACCCTCTGACTTTATATCTCTCTAATTCTGACTTTATATCACTCAATTCTGACTTATATATCTCAATTTGACTTTATATCACTCAATTTGACTTTATATCTCTAATTCTGACTTATATCACCATAATTCTGACTTTATATCTTCAATTCTGACTTTATATCTCTCAATTCTGACTTTATATCTCAATTTGACTTTATATCACTCAATTCTGACTTTATATATCTCAATTCTGACTTTATATCACTCAAATCTGACTTTATATCACTCAATTCTGACTTTATATCTCTCAATTCTGACTTTATATCTCCCAATTTGACTTTATATCTCAATTCTGACTTTATATCACTCAATTCTGACTTTATATATCTCAATTCTGACTTTATATCACTCAATTGACTGACTTTATATCTCTCAATTGACTGACTTTTATCTCTCAACTGACTTTATATCTCAATTCTGACTTTATATCTCTCAATTCTGACTTTTATATATCTCAATTCTGACTTTATATCACTCTTTAATTCTGACTTTATATCACTCAATTCTGACTTTATATCTCTCAATTCTGACTTTTATATCACTCAATTCTGACTTTATATCACTCAATTCTGACTTTATATCACTCGATTCTGACTTTATATCACTCAATTCTGACTTTATATCTCTCAATTCTGACTTTATATCTCTCGATTCTGACTTTATATCACTCGATTCTGACTTTATATCTCCTCGATTCTGACTTTATATCACCCAATCTGACTTATATCTCTCAATTCTGACTTTATATCACTCAATTCTGACTTTATATCTCTCAATTCTGACTTTATATCACTCTTTAATTCTGACTTTATATCTCTCAATTCTGACTTTATATCACTCAATTCTGACTTTATATATCTCAATTCTGACTTTATATCACCTCAATTCTGACTTTATATCTCTCAATTCTGACTTTATATCTCTCAATTCTGACTTTATATCTCTCAATTCTGACTTTATATCTCTCAATTCTGACTTTATATCACTCAATTCTGACTTTATATCTCAATTCTGACTTTATATCTCTCAATTTGACTTTATATCTCTCAATTCTGACTTTATATCTCTCTCAATTCTGACTTTATATCACTCAATTTGACTTTATATCTCTCAATTCTGACTTTATATCTCTCGAATTCTGACTTTATATCATCTCTCAATTCTGACTTTTATATCACTCAATTCTGACTTTATATCTCTCAATTCTGACTTTATATCACTCAATTCTGACTTTATATCACTCAATTCTGAATTTTATAATTCAATTCTGACTTATATATCTCAATTCTGACTTTATATCACTCTGATTCCTGACTTTATATCACTCAATTTGACTTTATATCACTCAATTCTGACTTTATATCACTCAATTCTGACTTTATATCACTCAATTCTGACTTTATATCACTCAATTCTGACTTTATATCTCTCAATTCTGACTTTATATCACTCAATTCTGACTTTATATCTCTCAATTCTGACTTTATTTATATCTCTCATATTTGACTGACTTTATATCTCTCAATTCTGACTTTATATCTCTCAATTTGACTTTATATCACTCAATTTCTGACTTTATATCACCCAATTCTGACTTTATATCTCTCAATTCTGACTTTATATCTCTCATTCTGACTTATATCTCTCAATTCTGACTTTATATCTCTCAATTCTGACTTTATATCACTCAATTCTGACTTTATATCACCAATTCTGACTTTATATCTCTAATTCTGACTTTATATCTCTCAATTCTGACTTTATATCTCTAATTCTGACTTTATATCTCTCAATTCTGACTTTATATCTCTAATTCTGACTTTATATCACTCAATGACTTTATACTCAATTCTGACTTTATATCTCTCAATTCTGACTTATATCTCAATTCTGACTTTATATCACTCAATTCTGACTTTATATCTCAATTCAACTTTCTGACTCAATTTGACTTTATCTCTCAATTCTGACTTTATATCTCTCAATTCTGACTTTATATCTCTCAATTCTGACTTTATATCACTCAATTTGACTTTATATCTCTCAATTCTGACTGACTTTATATCTCAAATTTTGACTGACTTTATATCTCAATTCTGACTTTTATATCTCTCAATTCTGACTTTATATCTCTCAATTCTGACTTTATATCTCAATTCTGACTTTATATCTCTCAATTCTGACTTTATATCACTCAATTCTGACTTTATATCTCTCAATTCTGACTTTATATCACTCAATTCTGACTTTATATCTCCAATTCTGACTTTATATCACTCAATTCTGACTTTATATCTCTCAATTCTGACTTTATATCTCTCAATTCTGACTTTATATCTCTCAATTCTGACTTTATATCACTCAATTCTGACTTTATATCTCTCAATTCTGACTTTATATCTCTCAATTTGACTTTATATCTCTCAATTTGACTTTATATCATCTCAATTCTGACTTTATATCACTCAATTCTGACTTTATATCTCTCAATTCTGACTTTATATCTCAATTCTGACTTTATATCTCTCAATTCTGACTTTATATCTCTCAATTCTGACTTTATATCTCTCAATTCTGACTTTATATCTCTCAATTCTGACTTTATATCTCTCAATTTTCACTTTATATCTCAATTCTGACTTTATATCACTCAATTCTGACTTTATATCTCAATTCTGACTTTATATCACTCAATTCTGACTTTATATCTCTCAATTCTGACTTTATATCTCTCAATTCTGACTTTATATCACTCAATTTGACTTTATATCTCAATTCTGACTTTATATCTCTCAATTCTGACTTTATATCTCTCAATTCTGACTTTATATCTCTCAATTCTGACTTTATATCACTCAATTCTGACTTTATATCTCTCAATTCTGACTTTATATCTCTCAATTCTGACTTTATATCACTCAATTCTGACTTTATATCACTCAATTCTGACTTTATATCTCTCAATTCTGACTTTATATCACTCAATTTGACTTTATATCACTCAATTCTGACTTTATATCACTCAATTCTGACTTTATATCTCTCAATTCTGACTTTATATCATCTCAATTCTGACTTTATATCTCAATTCTGACTTTATATCTCTCAATTCTGACTTTATATCTCAATTCTGACTTTATATTACTCAATTCTGACTTTATATCACTCAATTCTGACTTTATATCTCTCAATTCTGACTTTATATCTCTCAATTCTGACTTTATATCTCTCATTCTGACTTTATATCACAATTCTGACTTTATATCTCTCAATTCTGACTTTATATCTCTCAATTCTGACTTTATATCACTCAATTCTGACTTTATATCTCTCAATTCTGACTTTATATCTCTCAATTCTGACTTTATATATCTCAATTCTGACTTTATATCACTCAATTCTGACTTTATATCTCTCAATTCTGACTTTATATCTCTCAATTCTGACTTTATATCTCTCAATTCTGACTTTATATCACTCAATTCTGACTTTATATATCTCAATTCTGACTTTATATCACTCAATTCTGACTTTATATCTCAATTTGACTTTATATCTCTCAATTCTGACTTTATATCTCTCAATTCTGACTTTATATCACTCAATTCTGACTTTTATATCTCTCAATTCTGACTTTATATCACTCAATTCTGACTTTATATCACTCAATTCTGACTTTATATCACTCAATTCTGACTTTATATCTCAATTCTGACTTTATATCTCTCAATTCTGACTTTATATCACTCAATTCTGACTTTATATCTCAATTCTGACTTTATATCTCAATTTGACTTTATATCTCAATTCTGACTTTATATCTCTCAATTCTGACTTATATCACTCAATTCTGACTTTATATCTCTCCATTCTGACTTTATATCTCAATTCTGACTTTATATCTCAATTCTGACTTTATATCTCTCAATTCTGACTTTATATCTCTCAATTCTGACTTTATATCTCAATTCTGACTTTATATCACTCAATTCTGACTTTATATCTCTCAATTCTGACTTTATATCTCTCGATTCTGACTTTATATCTCTCGATTCTGACTTTATATCACTCAATTTGACTTTATATCTCTCAATTCTGACTTTATATCTCGATTCTGACTTTATATCTCTCGATTCTGACTTTATATCACTCGATTCTGACTTTATATCACTCAATTCTGACTTATATATCTCAATTCTGACTTTATATCTCAATTCTGACTTTATATCACTCAATTCTGACTTTATATCTCTCAATTCTGACTTTATATCTCAATTCTGACTTTATATCTCTCAATTCTGACTTTATATCACTCGATTCTGACTTTATATCACTCAATTCTGACTTTATATCACTCAATTCTGACTTTATATCTCCTCAATTCTGACTTTATATCTCTCAATTCTGACTTTATATCTCTCAATTCTGACTTTATATCTCTCAATTCTGACTTTATATCACACGATTCTGACTTTATATCTCTCAATTCTGACTTTATATCTCTCAATTCTGACTTTATATCTCAATTCTGACTTTATATCACTCAATTCTGACTTTATATCACTCAATTCTGACTTTATATCTCTCAATTCTGACTTTATATCTCTCAATTCTGACTTTATATCTCTCAATTCTGACTTTATATCTCTCATTCTGACTTTATATCTCTCAATTCTGACTTTATATCTCAATTCTGACTTTATATCTCAATTCTGACTTTATATCTCACCCTGATTCTGACTTTATATCTCTCATTCTGACTTTATATCTCTCAATTCTGACTTTATATCTCAATTCTGACTTTATATCACTCAATTCTGACTTTATATCACTCAATTCTGACTTTATATCTCTCAATTCTGACTTTATATCTCTCAATTCTGACTTTATATCTCTCAATTCTGACTTTATATCACCTCAATTCTGACTTTATATCTCTCCAATTCTGACTTTATATCTCTCAATTCTGACTTTATATCTCTCAATTCTGACTTTATATCTCTCAATTCTGACTTTATATCTCTCAATTCTGACTTTATATCTCTCAATTCTGACTTTATATCTCTCAATTCTGACTTTATATCTCTCAATTCTGACTTTATATCACTCAATTCTGACTTTATATCTCTCAATTTGACTTTATATCTCTCAATTCTGACTTTATATCTCTCAATTCTGACTTTATATCTCAATTCTGACTTTATATCTCTCAATTCTGACTTTATATCTCTCAATTCTGACTTTATATCACTCAATTCTGACTTTATATATCTCAATTCTGACTTTATATCACTCAATTCTGACTTTATATCTCTCAATTCTGACTTTATATCTCTCAATTCTGACTTTATATCTCTCAATTCTGACTTTATATCTCTCAATTCTGACTTTATATCTCTCAATTCTGACTTTTATATCTCTCAATTCTGACTTTATATCTCAATTCTGACTTTATATCTCTCAATTCTGACTTTATATCTCTCAATTCTGACTTTATATCACTCAATTCTGACTTTATATCTCTCAATTCTGACTTTATATCACTCAATTCTGACTTTATATCTCTCAATTCTGACTTTATATCTCTCAATTCTGACTTTATATCTCTCAATTCTGACTTTATATCACTCAATTCTGACTTTATATCTCTCAATTCTGACTTTATATCTCTCAATTCTGACTTTATATCTCTCAATTTGACTTTATATCTCTCAATTCTGACTTTATATCTCTCAATTCTGACTTTATATCTCTCAATTCTGACTTTATATCTCTCAATTCTGACTTTATATCTCTCAATTCTGACTTTATATCTCTCAATTTTGACTTTATATCTCTCAATTCTGACTTTATATCTCAATTCTGACTTTATATCTCTCAATTCTGACTTTATATCTCTCAATTCTGACTTTATATCACTCAATTCTGACTTTATATCTCTCAATTCTGACTTTATATCTCTCAATTCTGACTTTATATCACTCAATTCTGACTTTATATCTCAATTCTGACTTTATATCTCAATTCTGACTTTATATCTCAATTCTGACTTTATATCTCTCAATTCTGACTTTATATATCTCAATTCTGACTTTATATCTCTCAATTCTGACTTTATATCACTCAATTCTGACTTTATATCTCTCAATTCTGACTGACTTTATATCTCTCAATTTTGACTGACTTTATATCTCAATTCTGACTTTATATCTCTCAATTCTGACTTTATATCTCTCAATTCTGACTTTATATCTCTCAATTCTGACTTTATATCTCTCAATTCTGACTTTATATCACTCAATTCTGACTTTATATATCTCAATTCTGACTTTATATCACTCAATTCTGACTTTATATCTCAATTCTGACTTTATATATCTCAATTCTGACTTTTATATCTCAATTCTGACTTTATATCTCTCAATTCTGACTTTATATATCTGAATTTGATATATCTCAATTCTGACTTTATATCTCTCAATTCTGACTTTATATCTCAATTCTGACTTTATATCTCTCAATTCTGACTTTATATCACTCAATTCTGACTTTATATCTCAATTCTGACTTTATATCTCAATTCTGACTTTATATCTCAATTCTGACTTTATATCTCTCAATTCTGACTTTATATCTCTCAATTCTGACTTTATATCTCTCAATTCTGACTTTATATCACTCAATTCTGACTTTATATCACTCAATTCTGACTTTATATCTCTCAATTCTGACTTTATATCTCTCAATTCTGACTTTATATCACTCAATTCTGACTTTATATCACTCAATTCTGACTTTATATCACTCAATTCTGACTTTATATCTCAATTCTGACTTTATATCACCAATTCTGACTTTATATCTCTCGATTCTGACTTTATATCTCTCGATTCTGACTTTATATCACTCAATTCTGACTTTATATCTCCTCAATTCTGCCTTTATATATCTCAATTCTGACTTTATATCTCAATTCTGACTTTATATCTCTCAATTCTGACTTTATATCACTCAATTCTGACTTTATATCACTCAATTCTGACTTTATATCTCTCAATTCTGACTTTATATCTCTCAATTCTGACTTTATATCTCACAATTCTGACTTTATATCACTCAATTCTGACTTTATATCACTCAATTCTGACTTTATATCACTCAATTCTGACTTTATATCACTCAATTCTGACTTTATATCACTCAATTCTGACTTTATATCTCTCAATTCTGACTTTATATCACTCAATTCTGACTTTATATCTCTCGATTCTGACTTTATATCTCTCGATTCTGACTTTATATCTCTCGATTCTGACTTTATATCACTCAATTCTGACTTTATATCTCAATTCTCTGACTTTATATCTCTCAATTCTGACTTTATATATCTCAATTCTGACTTTATATCTCTCAATTCTGACTTTATATCTCACAATTCTGACTTTATATCTCAATTCTGACTTTATATCTCAATTCTGACTTTATATCACTCAATTCTGACTTTATATCTCTCAATTCTGACTTTATATCACTCAATTCTGACTTTATATCTCTCAATTCTGACTTTATATCACTCAATTCTGACTTTATATCACTCAATTCTGACTTTATATCTCTCAATTCTGACTTTATATCTCTCAATTCTGACTTTATATCTCTCAATTCTGACTTTATATCTCTCAATTCTGACTTTATATCTCAATTCTGACTTTATATCTCTCAATTCTGACTTTATATCTCTCAATTCTGACTTTATATATCTCAATTCTGACTTTATATCTCTCAATTCTGACTTTATGACTTTATATCTCAATTCTGACTTTATATCTCTCAATTCTGACTTTATATCTCAATTCTGACTTTATATCTCTCAATTCTGACTTTATATCTCTCAATTCTGACTTTATATCACTCAATTCTGACTTTATATCACTCAATTCTGACTTTATATCTCAATTCTGACTTTATATCACTCAATTCTGACTTTATATCTCAATTCTGACTTTATATCTCTCAATTCTGACTTTATATCTCTGACAATTCTGACTTTATATCTCTCAATTCTGACTTTATATATCAATTCTGACTTTATATCTCAATTCTGACTTTATATCTCTCAATTCTGACTTTTATATCTCAATTCTGACTTTATATCTCTCAATTCTGACTTTATATCTCTCAATTCTGACTTTATATCTCTCAATTCTGACTTTATATCTCTCAATTCTGACTTTATATCTCTCAATTCTGACTTTATATATCTCAATTCTGACTTTATATCTCTCAATTCTGACTTTATATCTCAATTCTGACTTTATATCTCAATTCTGACTTTATATCTCAATTCTGACTTTATATCACTCAATTCTGACTTTATATCTCTCAATTCTGACTTTATATCACTCAATTCTGACTTTATATCTCTCAATTCTGACTTTATATCTCTCAATTCTGACTTTATATCTCTCAATTCTGACTTTATATCTCTCAATTCTGACTTTATATCTCTCAATTCTGACTTTATATCTCTCAATTCTGACTTTATATCTCTCAATTCTGACTTTATATCTCTCAATTCTGACTTTATATCACTCAATTCTGACTTTATATCTCTCAATTCTGACTTTATATCTCTCAATTCTGACTTTATATCTCTCAATTCTGACTTTATATCTCTCAATTCTGACTTTATATCACTCAATTCTGACTTTATATCACTCAATTCTGACTTTATATCTCAATTCTGACTTTATATGACAATTTGACTTTATATCTCTCAATTCTGACTTTATATCACTCAATTCTGACTTTATATCTCTCACTCATTCTGACTTTATATCTCAATTCTGACTTTATATCACTCAATTCTGACTTTATATCTCTCAATTCTGACTTTATATCACTCAATTCTGACTTTATATCTCTCAATTCTGACTTTATATCTCTCAATTCTGACTTTATATCTCTCAATTCTGACTTTATATCACTCAATTCTGACTTTATATCTCTCAATTCTGACTTTATATCACTCAATTCTGACTTTATATCACTCAATTCTGACTTTATATCTCTCAATTCTGACTTTATATCACTCAATTCTGACTTTATATCACTCAATTCTGACTTTATATCTCTCAATTCTGACTTTATATATCTCAATTCTGACTTTATATATCTGAATTCTGACTTTATATCTCTCAATTCTGACTTTATATCTCTCGATTCTGACTTTATATATCTGAATTCTGACTTTATATCACTCAATTCTGACTTTATATCGCTCGATCTCTCGATTCTGACTTTATATCTCAATTCTGACTTTATATCACTCAATTCTGACTTTATATCACTCAATTCTGACTTTATATCTCAATTCTGACTTTATATCTATCAATTCTGACTTTATATCACTCAATTCTGACTTTATATCTCTCAATTCTGACTTTATATCTCTCAATTCTGACTTTATATCACTCAATTCTGACTTTATATCTATCAATTCTGACTTTATATCACTCAATTCTGACTTTATATCAATTCTGACAATATCTGACTTGACTTTATATCTATCACTCAATTCTGACTTTATATATCACTCAATTCTGACTTTATATCACTCAATTCTGACTTTATATACTCAATTCTGACTTTATATCACTCAATTCTGACTTTATATCACTCAATTCTGACTTTATATCTCTCAATTCTGACTTTATATCACTCAATTCTGACTTTATATCACTCAATTCTGACTTTATATCACTCAATTCTGACTTTATATCTCAATTCTGACTTTATATCACTCAATTCTGACTTTATATCACTCAATTCTGACTTTATATCACTCAATTCTGACTTTATATCACTCAATTCTGACTTTATATATCACTCAATTCTGACTTTATATCTCAATTCTGACTTTATATCACTCAATTCTGACTTTATATCACTCAATTCTGACTTTATATCACTCAATTCTGACTTTATATCACTCAATTCTGACTTTATATCTCAATTCTGACTTTATATCACTCAATTCTGACTTTATATCACTCAATTCTGACTTTATATCTCAATTCTGACTTTATATCACTCAATTCTGACTTTATATCACTCAATTCTGACTTTATATCTCAATTCTGACTTTATATCACTCAATTCTGACTTTATATCACTCAATTCTGACTTTATATATCACTCAATTCTGACTTTATATATCTCAATTCTGACTTTATATCACTCAATTCTGACTTTATATCACTCAATTCTGACTTTATATCATCTCAATTCTGACTTTATATCACTCAATTCTGACTTTATATCTCTCAATTCTGACTTTATATCACTCAATTCTGACTTTATATCACTCAATTCTGACTTTATATCTCAATTCTGACTTTATATCTCTCGATTCTGACTTTATATCTCAATTCTGACTTTATATATCTCAATTCTGACTTTATATCTCTCAATTCTGACTTTATATCACTCAATTCTGACTTTATATCACTCAATTCTGACTTTATATCACTCAATTCTGACTTTATATCTCTCAATTCTGACTTTATATCTCATCTCTCGATTCTGACTTTATATCTCTCAATTCTGACTTTATATCTCTCAATTCTGACTTTATATATCTCAATTCTGACTTTATATATCTCAATTCTGACTTTATATCTCTCAATTCTGACTTTATATCACTCAATTCTGACTTTATATCACTCAATTCTGACTTTATATCTCGCAATTCTGACTTTATATCTCTCAATTCTGACTTTATATCTCTCAATTCTGACTTTATATCTCTCAATTCTGACTTTATATATCTCAATTCTGACTTTATATCTCTCAATTCTGACTTTATATCTCTCAATTGTGACTTTATATATCTGAATTCTGACTTTATATATCTGAATTCTGACTTTATATCTCTCGATTCTGACTTTATATCTCTCGATTCTGACTTTATATCACTCGATTCTGACTTTATATCACTCGATTCTGACTTTATATCTCAATTCTGACTTTATATCTCTCTGAATTCTGACTTTATATCTCTCAATTCTGACTTTATATCTCTCAATTGTGACTTTATATCTCTGAATTCTGACTTTATATATCTGAATTCTGACTTTATATATCTCGATTCTGACTTTATATCTCTCGATTCTGACTTTATATCTCTCGATTCTGACTTTATATCACTCGATTCTGACTTTATATCTCTCAATTTGACTTATATCTCTCAATTGTGACTTTATATATCTGAATTCTGACTTTATATATCTGAATTCTGACTTTATATCTCTCGATTCTGACTTTATATCTCTCGATTCTGACTTTATATCACTCGATTCTGACTTTATATCACTCGATTCTGACTTTATATCTCTCGATTCTGACTTTATATCTCTCAATTCTGACTTTATATCACTCGATTCTGACTTTATATCTCTCAATTCTGACTTTATATATCTCAATTCTGACTTTATATCTCTGATTCTGACTTTATATCTCTCAATTCTGACTTTATATCTCTCAATTCTGACTTTATATGACTTTATATCTCAATTCTGACTTTATATCTCTCAATTCTGACTTTATATCACTCAATTCTGACTTTATATCTCAATTTGACTTTATATCTCAATTCTGACTTATATATCTCAATTCTGACTTTTATATCAATTCTGACTTTATATCTCTCAATTCTGACTTTATATCTCTCGATTCTGACTTTATATCACTCGATTCTGACTTTATATCTCTCAATTCTGACTTTATATCTCTCAATTCTGACTTTATATCTATCACTCAATTCTGACTTTATATCACTCGATTCTGACTTTATATCTCTCAATTCTGACTTTATATCACCTGATTCTGACTTTATATCTCTCAATTCTGACTTTATATCTCTCAATTCTGACTTTATATCACTCAATTCTGACTTTATATCTCTCAATTCTGACTTTATATCACTCAATTCTGACTTTATATCACTCAATTCTGACTTTTACAGCAGAAAAAAACAAACATATTTACAGCCTGGTACAAATTGTTAAACTGTTAAACATGTTAAAATGCCCAACTTTACAGCAGATAAACACATATTTACAGCCTGGTACAAATTGTGGTTTTGGTCTATACAGCTAATTTTGGCTTTCATGACGACTGTGAGGGGGGTGCATTTTTTTATAACTCATTTGTTTACATTATATAAAGCCTCAAAGTTCTGCATAATTAAGGGCGTGGCCACTTTGAGTGGCAGGTTATCCGCTGTCTTTTAGTCATCATGTCATTGTGTCACCTCAGCTCCGCCCACGTTCCGCCTCTTTGCCCATTTTCTGCTATCCGGGAGTGACGCGCGATGACGCGCTGCCAAGGTGGCAAAGGCCAGCTCACCTCTACTTTACACTTCAAAACTGCTCTTAAGAATCCTATGGGTGACGTCACGGACACTACATCCATATTTTTTAAAAGTCTATGGTTATAATCCCACTAACAGTTGAGCGTGGAATATTTAGTAGTGAGGAAATTTCAGGAATGGACTTATTGCACAGGTGGCAACCTATCACAGTACCACGCTTGAGTTCACTGAGTTCCTGAGAGCGAGCCATTCTTTCACAAATGTGTGTAGAAGCGTCTGCATGCCTAGTGCTTGATTTATACACCTGTGACATGAAGGGATTGAACACCTGAACTCAGGGATTTGGAGGGGCGGCCCAATACTTTTGGAAATATAGTGTGTGTGTGTGTGTGTGTGTGTGTGTGTGCGTGTGTATTATGACCACTATGACAAAAATCATAATTGTCGATTATTCCCTTGAAATTGTAATTGTGCTTATTAAATACGATTATCACAATTTACATTGAATGTTTTGAATAGTTTTATACCATTGTCTGAAGGAACTGCATGGCATATTTTTATATAAAAATAGGATATAAAAATATGGAAATTAGTTATAGGAACTAGGCATCAGGGTGCTTTCCTGAGAGCTAAATGTTCCTCTAGGGTAATTTTCCTGGTTGCATTCGCACCGCCAGTAGGAACTCTGAAGTGACGTAAGCCACGCTTATTGTTGTGACTTTTATTTTGACGGCGCTGAGTCTGAGCACACAGCGCTCACATTCTCCGTCTTGATTAGCTTTTGCCGTGTGGTTGATGTCCAGTGTCACTAGCTGAGCAGAAATACATAATCATGTTTCACTTGCTCCCCTCAAAGTTGCGTTGGATTGTCTCCTTAGCATAAGGGTTGAGAGGTCCATATAATCACTATTTTCCATGTTAGTTAGTTCATATAGGCTGTGCGCGGCTTTTTTTAAAATGGCGGGTGCTATTTTGCGTGCATTCTACCAGTCAGTGTACACTTTCGGGGCAATATCTGGCCCACGCCCTCAGCCAGATTATTTTGATAGCGGCTGGTGCTGCAATAGATCTGTTATGATAGTGTAACGGAGGCCAGCTGGTGAGAACTGTGCAGGTAAATCTCATTGACCTGATGTCAAGAGACGCTCTAGTGACTGACGCTAGAGGTTGCAACCTTTAGCCTCCTTATTAGAGCGTTCGACTCACATGAGGAAAGACCCATGGTCGAGCTCGGCTTGAAGCGGGCGGATCAAACGGGAGAGATTGCAACAGTAACAGCTGCTCATAATCAATTTGTCTTTAGTGATTTTGCCTTCAAAAAAAGTACGAGAACCGTTTTTGCAGCAATGTGTTTATTTTGGGATGAATTGAGAGCTTTTAATTTGAAAAGTTCTGAAAGACATTCAAAAGAGTCTGTGGGATCGCTAGACACGTCTCTAAAATATCCGTCATGTATGATAAAACGAACAGTGAACCATTGAAACGTTTGCCTCAGCACCAACACGTCAACAATAACAAATCAAATTCAGCTTCCTTTTTTATCAAAAATATTGACAAGACAACCAGCAAAAAAGGTGCCATACTTCGTCTCGTGGTGCCATCTGATATTATATTCTTTGCAAACAGCGACAACTTTGTTGCAGATAAGACACAGGCTTTGCATTCATGAAACCAGGTAGGATGAACACATAGTCGTCTTTCCATTCTTCTTTGTATGCCCTATTTCGCACTTTCTTTAGACTCTTTGATAGTGGCATTTTCTCGCGCCGGCTAGCTTAAATGTTAACATCACTCTGCATGCGACGTAATCGCGCACCTCCAGCACGCAAACAATGTAAAAAATACAGTTTAGTACGTGAGGATGCCAAGGAATAATTCTGAGTGTAAAAGTAGGCTACGTCAAATAATTATTATAATAAGTTAGGCTCCATTGTGTAACAAGCAAAGTAAAATACACATTTTTTATTCACCATATGTAAAGAGGAAATAAAACATAGTTGGTTAAGAGCATGACTCAAACAATGGGCTTATTCAAGTCCTCTTTTATTTATTTATTTATTTTTATCCATTCCGCATCTCCCACATGTGTTTTAGCAAGGCTATCGGTTTTATTCCGTATTTGTTGCAAGTTGGTGAATGAATTTTTTTTTAGTAACCAGTTACAAAAGACACTGTAACAGTATGTCACAGGCAATTTAGTTGTATTATTCATCCATTAATTTCTTGAACTATCCCTATGTTCTGGCCCACCATCTAGTGGCACATTTTTTTTTGGCCCAGTGTCAAATTTACTTGCCGACCCCTGCACTAGACCCTACTCTGAAGTAGTCCAGATTCACCTCTCGCAACGTAACATGCTCTAAACACACCTCTTAAGCACACAAAATAATATAAGTGGATGTTTTTTTGTAATCGTGGCTTTGAACGATTACATGATCGTGGCATCTGTAACCGTAATCGCGATTAGAAATTCGATTAATTATGCAGCCCTAGTATGTGTGTGTGTATGTATGTATATATATATATATATATTAGGGGTGCACCGAAATTTCGGCCTTTGGCATTATCGGTTTCGGGCTGAACTATAAAAAAAACAGCCGAAAACGTAAACCGAAAATTTATGTCACCCGCCCCTCCCATCCGTGTGCAAGCGCTTCGGTTTCACTCATGGTCGAGCTGTTATCACGCTGTCTGTCTATCAAAGATTAAGCATGTCAGCGGTATGGAAGTATTGTAAAGTTTCAGATGAGGACACCAAAGCTGCGAAACAAAATTACAGGAAAGCACCCCGATTCGTAGCGGTGTTGGGACAAGCGCAGCCGCACAACAAATAGAGATGTATATAGCTGAACCCATTGCCAGAAGCGACAATCCCCTTGACTACTGGCGCGCGAACCAAAGGCCGCTTTCCATTGCTTGCGCAGATTGCACACCGGTATTTATCTGCCCCAAGCACCAGCACAGACAGTGAGAGACTATTCAGTGCAGCATCTCATGTTCTTAATGAGAAAAGGAACCGTCTTTCCTCTCAAAAAGCTGAGCAACTTTTGTTCTTAAAGAGAAACCTGCAACGTTTGCTTAAATAAACAGCAGTCCAATTGTCTGTGTGTATAGCAGTTACATTGTACACTGCACAACTGTGTTTCCTAAGGCTACATAGGTGTAAATGTTGTTTACAGTTTGAGTTTGGATTAAGTTCTATTGCTGTTTTTGCACTGTTGTTTTGCATTGTTTTGCACAGCAATTTAAAATATAAGTAAAAAAAAGTTTACATGCAGGAGCAGAATAGAGGCCCACAGCCATTTTATTTTATGGAACATAAAACTTGAAGAATAATATTATTTGGAATTATTTATATTTATTGTTAATATTTTAGGCTTTGTTATGTAACTGTTAATAAAAGTTTGATTATGAATTTTTTTTTCCAATTTAAATTTTCGGTGGCAGTTTAGGTTTTTCGGCCAAATGTATCCTAAATTTTCGGTTTTGGTTTCGGCCCAGAATTTTCATTTTGGTGCATCACTAATATACAGTATATACACTCACCTAAAGGATTATTAGGAACAGCATACTAATACTGTGTTTGACCCCCTTTCGCCTTCAGAACTGCCTTAATTCTACGTGGCATTGATTCAACAAGGTGCTGAAAGCATTCTTTAGAAATGTGGGCCCATATTGATAGGATAGCATCTTGCAGTTGATGGAGATTTGTGGGATGCACATCCAGAGCACGAAGCTCCCGTTCCACCACATCCCAAAGATGCTCTATTGGGTTGAGAGCTGGTGACTGTGGGGGCCATTTTAGTACAGTGAACTCATTGTCATGTTCAAGAAACCAATTTGAAATGATTCGAGCTTTGTGACATGGTGCATTATCCTGCTGGAAGTAGCCATCAGAGAATGGGTACATGGTGGTCATAAAGGGATGGACATGGTCAGAAACAATGCTCAGGTAGGCCGTGGCATTTAAACGATGCCCAATTGGCACTAAGGGGCCTAAAGTGTGCCAAGAAAACATCCCCCACACCATTACACCACCACCACCAGCCTGCACAGTGGTAACAAGGCATGATGGATCCATGTTCTCATTCTGTTTACACCAAATTCTGACTCTACCATCTGAACGTCTCAACAGAAATCGAGACTCATCAGACCAGGCAACAGGCCTCTTTTTCCTATTTGTAGTGGAGATGAGTGGTACCCGGTGGGGTCTTCTGCTGTTGTAGCCCATCCGTCTCAAGGTTGTGCGTGTTGTGGCTTCACAAATGCTTTGCTGCATACCTCGGTTGTAACGAGTGGTTATTTCAGTCAAAGTTGCTCTTCTATCAGCTTGAATCAGTCGGCCCATTCTCCTCTGACCTCTAGCATCAACAAGGCATTTTCGCCCACAGGACTGCCGCATACTGGATGTTTTTCCCTTTTCACACCATTCTTTGTAAACCCTAGAAATGGTTGTGTGTGAAAATCCCAGTAACTGAACAGATTGTGAAATACTCAGACTGGCCCGTCTGGCACCAACAACCATGCCACGCTCAAAATTGCTTAAATCACCTTTCTTTCCCATTCTGACATTCAGTTTGGAGTTCAGGAGATTGTCTTGACCAGGACCACACCCCTAAATGCATTGAAGCAACTGCCATGTGATTGGTTGATTAGATAATTGCATTAATGAGAAATTGAACAGGTGTTCCTAATAATCCTTTAGGTGAGTGTATTATGTTATAGTGGTTATCATTTTGTTTTGTTTTTTACTAATTTCAGTCAACTTTTAGCAAGTTTTTTTTTTTTTTTTTATATGGTTGGTAATTAATTTTGTTATGTATCTTTTATTAGTAAATGTCATGCCAAGATATATTTCAGTAGTCCTTCAAGTGTTTAGTATCACACTGTGGTTCAATCTATCTGGCCTTCATTGGCATGAACAGCTGAACACTTCACAAATCACAAGAACTTAAAGCAGACCTAGAAAGAACGAGCCAAAGTAATACAGACATTTCCCAGTGCCCACTGGGTCTGCAACAGTAAAGGATAAAAAAAAAGAACAACCTTCATAATGGCTTCAGTTTAAAGTTTAACAATGATAAAGGCAAAATAAGCAGCACTGAACAGCCAATATTCTGGCGGCCAGATAAAATGACTGGAGGAATAAGTAATGAGGCGATAAGTGTTCACAGCAGACTCGACCGAACTCTTCTGAGGCTAGCGCTCTCACACGGAGTGGAAGCAGACTTGGAGGCATAATGAAGACCTCCTCATTTCTCACCATGGTGTGGCATTTTGTTTAGTATTCATGTCTCTTTAGGAAGTGTCAGAATGTCTGCTGATATTCTGGGAGGGAAAAGAAAATCGGCTTGCGGCGAAAGTATGCAACAGTTATCTGATTAAGTGAATCCTGGGGACTTTATTTAAGCTGAGACTATCCTCACCCATTGCACTCCAGTGAATATATCACCATTTTAATTATTGGTATCTGATAATGTGAGGGCTTATTTTTCACAATTCAAACTTTTTCTATACACACTCGTTGGCGTTCTGAAATAGACTATTCACGTGATTCGTGCAAATCCATGTTTTCATTTGGGTTGGCGGGTGGTTATATGATCTGAAAAGAACTGTTTTCACTTATCTCTGTATGATAAAGTAGTGTTTATAAGCACTGCTCTTTTTTTTGTGTGTACAGGGGTAACCGCTATATTTTTGCTTTTCCATAAGATCCACCTACTGTCAGAGTATGCCAATTTATCAGATCAATTATTTGTAACATACATAATCATTTGTTAGATTGAAATGTGAGGTTTGACATTTACAAAACTGTTTTTTATTATATATATATATATATATATATATATATATATTTAGGATGCTACCATAGACATTGGGGTTAGTTTAAATGTACATTGCAACCTAAACAACATGAAGTTCTGTTCTAATATCAGAATTTACTGAAACGTTTTTAACTGCTGATTCCAAGAAACCTTTTGTCACCTCTTTTGCAGTCCAGAGTTGTAAAAATCTTGATAACATTATAAGTGGACCTAAATTGCAGTTCATGACCCTTTTAAGAGTAATTTATGAAATTAACATAATGGCAGTAATGATTCTTATATAGAAAATAAGGGTTGTGGCCTTTTGGTAAAAAGAGGCAATATGAAACCAAAATTGATTTTACTTCTGTCCATGGGTGCTTCTCATTTATGCATCTTCGTTTCCTTTCCTCACTTCCTTTTAATCGCGTCTGAGCTTCACATGAATTTACACGTGTGTCAGGTTTTTCAACAAGAAAGTTTTCCGCATAGGATAGATCAAGCTTTCCTGTAGCTCATACAATAAGAGCGTGGCGCTAGCAACGCTGAGGTCATGGGTTTGATTCCCAGGGAAAGCAAGAATTGACAAAATGTAAAAATGTGTACCTTGAATGCAATGTAAGTCGCTTTGGATAAAAGCGTCTGCCAAATGCATAAATGTAAATGTAATCTGTGTATCATTGCTCCTCTGGAAGCTTCCTCACTAGGGTTGGGTATCGTTTGGGTTTTTTACGATACCGGTGCCAAACCGGTACTTTTAAAACGGTACCGGTGCCTAAACGGTGCCTGAACCGATACTTTTAATAAAATAAAGAGCCACACAACGATGGTGGATGACAATAAAGAATGGCTTTTTATTTTTTTTAAATACATGTATTAACTTTAAAGTATACTTAAATATATAAATAAATACAAAACACAACAAATTCACTTAAATTCACAGTAAAACCTAACCCAACTGCAACAGGCCTAATTTAACACTAAATAACAGTAACGGTACTAATAACAGCAAAATATTCTTGGTATGCTACAAACCATCTTCAAGGTTCAGCATTATTTTGCAGAAATATGACCTGGCTAAATATTTTATAATGCATCGCCTTATTGTTTCCATGGCGACGCATCGTGCTTCTCACATGACACACAGCAGCCGCAATAGCGCTGTATCACAGATGTAGGCTATCGGTTTTATTCCGTTTTTGATTTTTTTTTATTCAAAATACACAAACTTGTTAACTATGTCATGAACTATCAGATATTCAGATTTTCAAATATGTGTAAGTGAATGTGTGTTAGTTGATCTATAATGCGCGATGGGTGCCGCCATGTAGTTTGCACCTCAGAGAATCGGATCTGTCGGATTTACATCACGTCTCACAAAATACATGAAAGTAAGTGACCGGTGAACTGGGAGAAGAATAGAGTAAACTGTATAATTAACTATATAATGTGTATTTGATATAAATAAGACACGTAGGCAAATTATAACCGTCTGAAAGGATTGTTATTGCCGCTTCCACAGACATCAGTGTGTGTTTTTGCTAGTACTTATGTGCATTTAAATGTCTGAAAACTAAAATAAACATGATGTGGTTGAAAACACTGAATAGTTGTGATATGTGACGAGCGCGTCTGTTTCTGGCTCGGCGCCAGCCAAAGCGCGAAAGCATGTTTAAATTTAAGTGGCACCGAAATCTGCGTTCTGATTCGGTCCGGTACATACCGGTTATATAGGTACCGGTGCCATATTGGAACCAGGTTTCGGTACCCAACCCTATTCCTCACATGTGTATACACAGTTACAAAAATACTAAAAAGTTATTTATCTTCTTATTAGGGATGCACAATATATAGGGCACAATACTGGTATCAGCCAAAATCGTTAGCGTTCCTATTATTATTATTATTATTATTCTGTCTGGGAGTCTATGGCAGCCCATAGAACCGATTGCGGGAAAGTTGTGAAATTTAGCACACTGATAGAGGACAGTCTGATCTGTCACCATAGCAAATCTGAAGTCTCTAACTCAATCGCTCTAGCGCCACCACCTGTCTAAAGTTTCACTCATGTTTATGCTAATAGCTTTTGATCCCTATGGGCTAGAAACAAAATTCACTCAAGCCGATTCGATTGCACACTGTGACGTAATTTTCCGTCATGAAAATTTTCCCGCCATTTTGAATTTTCCTTTTTTGAACTCCTCCTTGGCCATAAAATAAATACATAAAACTGGTTTTAATAGATTCCTTGGGTTACAAGAACATAGATCCCAATTTTACCATATTTGGCCAAACTTCCTGTTCGCCATTTTGATTTCCTTTACAAACCTACTTTTTCGAACTCCTCCTAGACCCTTTGTCTGATTTTCACCAAAATCGAATCGTAACATCTTCAGACCATGACAGCAAAAAGTTATTAATTTAATTTCAACAGACGAAACCATTTTCATATACCGCAGCGACGAATTTGAGGCATGATGCCAAAATGACTCTTGAGGCTTTATCTCTGCAATGCTTTGACATATTGACACAAAACTTTGCAGGTGTCATTGTTCCCTTACCCTGACCACACCACATCAATTTCGTAACTGCGCCACCTATTGGTCAAAAGTGATAAACTATTAAATCATATTATTAGTGACTGTATGATTTGTCATCCATTTTGCCTAAAATCATCTTAAAATGCCTTTAATTGCTCATTGCTGCAGTTGGTCTAACACTCCCAGCCATGTTGGCATGTATTATTGGCTTCTTTGCGGTTGGCCCCATTAATTGCTGCTCGCAACTATATTTTTTTATGTTTTTGTTATCGGCCTGAAAAGAAAATCTGACCGTTATATTAAAGCCGATAAATAATGTATTATTTCCTTCAGCTGAGACACTTCAGATGCACGCTGTTCAACATGTTGGTTTTGAATTGCGTGAAATATGATTGGAATCACTTCAAAAAGTATATATATATATATATATATATATATATATATATATATATATATATATATATATATATATATATATATATATATATATATATATATATTAGTAGAACTATTTCTATATTGTAGTAATAGCATCAGAACTGTGCTGTAGCCTCTACGCTGTGGGCTACGCTACTCAATTTTCATTTATACTTCTGCGTCCTTGTGCAGTTACACATGCTGAGGGAGCATGTGTACCCCTGAGGGAGGGGTTCTGGCAGGCCAATCACAACACTTACGGTCCGCGTAAAATTTACACGTTGTTACATTTTTGGAGCGGTGCACGTCGGGGTACATTGTAAGGTACGTCGTAGGCTGTGTCGTACACTCGACGCAGAAGTATAAATTGGGCTTTAGTCGACCAAGATTTTATCAGATGGTTAGTTGCAGAAAAAAAACTCAACAGGAAGTGGCAAAATCCTGCAGTCTGTGAGGGACAGGAAATCAAAACGTTTGCCTATCATCCATCGACCTCAAAGAGGGCTTATCATTTGAAACATGTAAGTAGCAACTTCACATGGTCGCTTGCTGTACCGCTAGCCTAGATAAATGCGCTATTATTAGGTGCATATCCATGTGTTTGTGCAGAGTGTGAAAGGCAGCTAAAGTATAGCGCGATTTACTGCATGACATGGAGGCACCTGCGCGATCACTTGCAATTATTTTTTTTTTTATTAAAATACACAATAACAACAAAATGTGCTTCTGTTAAATAAAGAAAACAAACAGAATGCGCCCCTGAACTGCATCTGAAACTCAGAGTTGTATATCTATAGAAAGCTTGAAATGTCAACTTTTAAACGAACCAATTTGAATCAAAAACAAATTCTCTCTGATTATGTAATCCATATGAAAGGTGCATGTATAGGTGCGTTCACTACTGCGGAGATGACGAGTCAGCATCAACAACCTCATCTTTGCAGCCAACACTGATTTAGAAAACACTAGTTTATTAATAAACAATTAAAATGTCTCATTGCTATGTTTTCCAACACATTCATAATCATTACTTTTGCCAGTGCATTGCGGCAAGCTTTATGTGCGCTTGAGTGTGAGGCTTATATTCTGCCCCTAGTATTTAAGTAATTAAAGAGGATTTCTAATGCCGTTTCATGCATTTACACTGTTCAAGAGTTGATTATCATGCTAAACATGGACAAAGTTTCAAAAAATTAGTTGGACGTATGACTGAGTATTTCTGTTCCAAATACACTCCTTCAGGATTCGTATACGTTTTTCGTAAAGTTTTTTTTCCGAGTATGGCCCTGTATGATGTCATGAAGGGCGGAATTCCGTGAATGGGCACTTCTCCCGGATGAGCGTGCGCACACACATATCACACAACCAGAGAAAGAGCGCGCCCATCAGCGAGCTTCGTTCGGGTTACAGAAGCCATCGGCGGTGCTGTCATTTTGTTTTTAGACGACAAAATCAACAATGTCACCAAAGAAGTGTGGGGAAAGATAACCTTGTTCAGCTTCCCAAATAACCCAGCGTTAAGGAGACAGTTTGTTTTTCCAGGGCAGCAACGGAGTGCAAGTGTGTGTATTTGTTCCCGGCATTTCGGTGACATATGTTTGTAAACAAGGCCCAGTTCGACGCTGGATTTGCAGATCGTTTGAAACTGAAAGATGGAGCGGCCCCAGCGATAAAAGATCCCAGTCATGAGTGAGTGAAACTGCATCAAATGTGTGTGTTCTGTTGGCAATCGGTGGATAAGTGCATATAATGTAAACAACACGAACGTATAGTGAATCAAAAGTTATCCAGGGATAATGCGATGATGTAGTTTGTGTGTGTGTGTGTGTGTGTGTGTGTGACTCTTCAGCTCCGCCCACTGCACACCTCCATGAGCTGGGCTGTTTTTGGAAAGAATCAGTACAGTGCATCTGTCTTATATAAATCTGATAAAACTAAAGACTTCAGAGATATGAAGGATACAATACTACTCTATAGATACTCTAGATTAACATGAGACTGCCAGGAACTGTGTGTGTTTTGTAGCCTTTAATATAAACAGATTGGTCGGGGGCAGCCCTAGTATTGACACATACTCCAACAATGCTGTAACAGTATTTTAAAGAAAATGGTAGATAATTGGCATTACCTTGGGGTAGTGGTGGTTTGTGCCTCCGTGGCTTAAAGCAGCCCTGTCCCATGATGCACTTGAGGGATTGAGCTTGTATAGAAGACTAATGTTTTGCCATGTCTCTTACTCCAACAGATTGGCCATGAACCCCAACACAGCACATGTAGTTCTCAAACCACACAGAATTCATGCTGCTGAGGTATTGGCTTCAAACCATGAAATCTTCAATAAAACGCTCTCATCTCAAGCATGTCCCAGAGTGGATAAGAAAAAAAATCTGGAACATGCTAGTCCATACGGTACGTCCTGGAAAAGCAGCGAGTAGAAAGTACTTTTGTTCTCCCAGTTCAACTCAAGCAGCACCACTTCACTTCTGTTTCTCTCATTCCCACTGACTTCTCACGGTAGACTGACAGAAGGAGACGGCCTGCTCTGTTAGTCCTTTCTAAACACCTCACTGCACTTACGCAAACAAACAGCACACCAGATGCATCAATCTCGGAGGACCTGATACTTGGGGAAATCCTCACTAGCAGATAACTAACTTAATAGCAAACCTTTGTGGAGGCAAGCATGGGTTAGAAGATCCGGAGGCTGCCAGGACTGGGGTCAAAATCATGCTCCATGCTTTTGTATTCTGAGTCCCACGCAAACACAGAAGCATGAAAATCTCCAAAATAATGCCAGGCTTTTCCCATTGGTTCAGATCCCATTTTTTTGTAGCACTTGTCATTTATGCCCATGCAATGAATGGTGCCATTGTTAGATATTTGCTAGATATTTAAAAGCCCCAAAACATCATAAGATTGCTTCAATATTTCAGCACAGTATGTTAAAGGTGTTTCTGAATCTCAGTTTTCATTGATTCAGTCGGTGCTTTTGTAAATCATGTCTTTCCATTTCTCCATTGTTTTTGGATCTTATTAATTTCACAACACAATCATTTCTATTTGTCATGCTATTGTTTGTTTTGCATGGAAAAGGTACTTTGTCAATTAGATTGTTTGACTCAAAGGAGCTGAAGCATGCTGGTCAGGCGGAGACTGTGGTTAAGGGCTCTTCTCTGAGGAGGAGATGGTGTGTTGACTGATCTGACATGGGAAAGTGGTGTTGGGGGCTGGGGAACTGCTGTGTGCAGGGTTTTTCCTGGGTCAAAAATGGTCATCCACACAGTAAAATTACCCTACCCACGTGATCTGCGAGCGTATACTGTATTTATTGTATACTGACAATACATTTAAAATAAATGCAACATTTGTTCCTCATTTTTTACACTATTTACAGATAATTGTTTTGGTATATAATCATATCAATATTAAAAAGTAGCATTACATTTTTTTTTTTTTTTACAAATAGCCTAATTTTCTGCCATATGCAATTTAATAAAATTATCAGTTAGCTAACAACAACTTTGTTCTGTTTTCACATCACTCCAGTCTAAACTAAATGCTTTCAGGCTATTTATTTAACAACACATTGTCAATATAAATAAGTTGAAGTACTGTGGATAATTAAAACTAATTCTTACTATCCACTCTTGCTAAATTGGGTAAGCACACTTGTGTTCTCCTTTCAGAGGTGTTCTGAGTAAATGATTAAAGTCCCAGTGAACCGGAAGTAGCAGTGAGTTTTCTTCAGTGCTGTGACGTATTTCCAAGTGAAAGGGAATATTGAACAGAGGGCGGGGTTTGACTTCAGCGCTCCTCCTCTCCATCTCTCGCTCATAGCAGACTAACGGCTGGAGGGGGCGTGGTTACGCATTTTCAAACCTAAGCCGTCAAACTGACATCATCTGAGAAGGAACGCCGTTTCCAGACCGGAAGTTACTTTTCAGATTTTGATTTAAGATTACCGCGACAAACAATTTTTTTCTGTGTATTAACTTGCATGGATTAATTGTTCACCCTAAGACCTTTAATATGTGCTAACAAAGTAAATAGGGTCAATTTTGTTTTCATGAGGACTTTAAACTGATTAGCGAGTTCAGTGTTGGACAGATCAGTTGTTTTAACCAGTCGTTAAAGTGATTCGGTTTAAAGGAGTCATTAGGTCGCGAATCGGACATTAGCAGACACGTTGTGTGCGAATCCCATCGTGAACATCGCAAAATTTGTCAACACATTGAAAACTTTTCATAACTGGATATAATTTGTTTCCGTTTATTGAAAGTATGGTTTATGTCAGCTGGTCAGAGAAGAGTCCACCGGTAATTCAAGGAAAAAATTGTCCGACTGCGCCATGTGCAACATGGATTCAGTCTTCCAAACTTTTGATTTTGATTAATATGTTAAATATGGAAAGAGCTAAGACAGTGCTTGTTCTGAAGACAGAGAAAGTGCACGTGCGGGTAAGGGGCTCTCTCACTCGCCCTATCACAAGCGCAGCAGTAATCTATTCACATCACTCAAAATCACAATAACTGATCAAATAAGGCGGGACAAAAATTTGTTTCGGTGACATGTAGTTGCAGAGTTACTTATAGTTCAGTCAGGTCCACTTAAATCAATAACACCATAAACAAACTTTTAGTCAACTTTTTATTGGCATATTTTGTAAACGTTACACTTGGCGCTACGGCTCTGTTCTAAATTCCCCATCCTTTCATGAGCTCCATGAAAAGACAAGACAGGGAACAGCAGCAGATTCTGGGGACAACCTCCCATTTTTAAGCTGGGAGGGCAGCGTAAATCCCCCATTGAGAACAGAGTGTGCCTCAATGACAACAGAATGACACTGATTAAGTTTAACACAGTTTAAGGTGGAGGTGGGATGCGAAGCAGCCGAGCAGGCAGACTGAACTGAAGCTGCGCTTAAGTAAGGCGTCCTGTTTGAGAGCTGCCAATTGAGTGCATAGGAATCGGATCAGCTGATATGGGCGGAGTTGGAATTTTTCCAATCAGCTGATGGCGGAGCTTGGCTACGTGGCCTGCCTGAACTAACAGAGAATGCTTGATTTAGTAGAATGTCTAAAGCGGACCGCTGAATACCAGCCTTTATATACAGTCAAACCAACAATGATTCAGACAGCAGGTATAATGTTTTACGGACACTATAGTTCATTTCTGTAAGTGAGGAGAGCAAAATAAAGTAAACTGTGACATATTACACCCAAACATTCTTCATACAGTGACTACCAGTAAAACTGATACAAATTTGGGAGCAACATGATTCAGACACTTTGACTTGAGCAGGTTTTGCTGAAGTGTTTTTTCTTTAATTGACACCACAGACGGAACAAAATGAAGCATTGCTTGATCATTGGTTGAGCTAAATTGGTATTATCTAATTGTGTAGTTAAATTTAACATCTGATCGGTTGACTGTAACCCATTAATACCTTTCTATCAAAGTTATCTGACATTATCAAGATCAATTTGTTCTGACAGTTTAACTCTGAGTTCTTGTCATATTTGAAGGTAAAATTGGTTGTTTGTCATGTGTTGTAATGCATTATACTTTCTAAAGGTGTAGGAATTAATAAAACAGTTGTAGCGCTAGCGGTTACAATTATTGCATTACATTGCACAATTAATATATTAAAATCATAACATATCATATCACACATAATATATCATATCACGTCATTATCAATTTCATTTAGTTTATATGCCTAAATATTCCCACCCCTAATGCACATTGCTCTGAAAAATAATACACATAATACATGTTAACCAACAAGGGTTCGATTATTATTATTTTTTTAAATATGATTAGCATGTGCAAGAGAGAGAAAGGGGAATACACATCAGGCATCATCTTAAGGATTTAGAGATAATTTATATCTTGTAAACACTGGAGGATGGCTGTCGTTAGCTGAGCGATAGGCATGTATTTTACAGAACAGCTGTAATTAATTATTCTGTTTTCTTTGCTATTTTGTATAAAACCCAGTGTGACCCCAACTGCGTGTCTTCAAGAGCTCTGATGGGTGTCACACTGATGTGTTATTTACTTGTCATAAAAAATAAAAAAAACATTTAGCATCAGTAAATCAGGTTGGGGCACCAAATGACCCAAAATCACCCAAATGACCCCTCCGTAATCAGCATATTCTGAAAGGCCCATTTGACACTAAGAAACCATATGAACAGTGTTACATGCTGGTTTCAGTATAGGACAGTGATGATTTGAAGAGCTACTCACCTGGCACAATCTCAAAAAGGTGTCGGCCGGGTTCTTCTGGGTTGGCTGTCATCTCGTTCACTTGGCTGCCCTTCAGTGAGATGCAGCCCTGCACAGATAAATAGTTAAAAATGCATCACTTAACCTAATCAAACTTAATTACCATGCACTCTTGAGTGTAATTCTTTAATAAGCATCAAGTAGTCTTCTGGAAATATGTAACCAGGGATTTTGATCAAAAGCTTGAACACAGTGGTTTGCCATATTACACATTTTCTGAGTGCCTCCTTCAATTAGATAAACTTTGGAATGAATGAATTCCAGAAATTATTCACCAGCGCAACAAATTGTATGTATATTTGGGGTCAGAATCTCCTCCAGTGTTTTTAGCCAGGCAGCTAAATGTACACTATATTGCCAAAAGTTTTGGGACGTCTGCCTTCACATTTTTGCTTTGTGCACTGGAGCACAGTCATGTTGGGACAGGAAGGGGCCATTCCCAAACTGTTCCCACAAAGTTGGGAGCATGAAATTGTCCAAAATGTCCTGGTATGCTAAAGCATTTGGAGTTCCTTTCACTGGAACTAAGGGGCCAAGCCCAACCCCTGAAAAACAACTCCACACCATAATCCCCCTCCATCAAACTTTACACTTGGAACAATGCAGTCAGGAAAGTCCCATTCTCCCGGCAACCGCCAAACCCAGACTTATCCATGGGATTGCCAGACAGAGAAGCGTGATTGGTCACTCCAGAGAACACGTCTCCACTGCTCTAGAGTCCAGTGGTGGCGTGCTTTACACCACTGCATCCCACGCTTTGCATTGCACTTGGTGATGTAAGGCTTGGACGAGCTGCATGGCCACGGAAACCCATTCCATGAAGCTCTCTACGCACTGTTCTTGAGCTCATCTGAAGGTCACATGAAGTTTGGAGGTCTGGAGCTAGTGACTTCTGTGCACTGTGACCCTCAGCATGCGCTGACCTCGCTCTGTGATTTTACGTGGCCTACGACTTCATGACTGAGTTGCTGTTGTTCCCAATTGCTTTCACTTTGTTATAATCCCACTAACAGTTAAGCATGGAATATTTAGTAGTGAGGAAATTTCAGGAATGGACTTATTGCACAGGTGGCAACCTATCACGGTACCACGCTTGAGTTCACTGAGCTCCTGAGAGCAAGCCAATCTTTCACAAATGTGTGTAGAAGCGTCTGCATCCCTAGTGCTTGATTTATACACCTGTGGCCATGAAGGGATTGAACACCTGAACTCAGGGATTTGGAGGGGCGGCCCAATACTTTTGGCAATATGGTGTAATTGGCAATTTTACTTTAATTGGACATTGTTTTCTAAGATGTTTTGACTTTGGGGCTTTAAGAGAAGCTAGAAGAAAATAGGAGAATACGAAAATTGGGCATAATTTTATTTATAAGAATATTTTGTGAATCTGGCTCCTGTTCTCTTTGTGAACAGCCATTAAAATCCCCAGATCATGATGTATGGGATATACACTCACCTAAAGGATTATTAGGAACACCTGTTCAATTTCTCATTAATGCAATTATCTAATCAACCAATCACATGGCAGTTGCTTCAATGCATAGGGGTGTGGTCCTGGTCAAGACAATCTCCTGAACTCCAAACTGAATGTCAGAATGGGAAAGAAAGGTGATTTAAGCAATTTTGAGCGTGGCATGGTTGTTGGTGCCAGACGGGCCGGTCTGAGTGTCTCACAATCTGCTCAGTTTCTGGGATTTTCACACACAACCATTTCTAGGGTTTACAAAGAATGGTGTGAAAAGGGAAAAACATCCAGTATGCGGCAGTCCTGTGGGTGAAAATGCCTTGTTGATGTTAGAGGTCAGAGGAGAATGGGCCGACTGATTCAAGCTGATAGAAGAGCAACTTTGACTGAAATAACCACTCGTTACAACCGAGGTATGCAACAAAGCATTTGTGAAGCCACAACACGCACAACCTTGAGGCGGATGGGCTACAACAGCAGAAGACCCCACCGGGTACCACTCATCTCCACTACAAATAGGAAAAAGAGGCTACAATTTGCATGAAGCTCACCAAAATTGGACAGTTGAAGACTGGAACAATGTTGTCTGGTCTGATGAGTCTCGATTTCTATTGAGACATTCAGATGGTAGAGTCAGAATTTGTCGTAAACAGAATGAGAACATGGATCCATCATGCCTTGTTACCACTGTGCAGGCTGGTGGTGGTGGTGTAATGGTGTGGGGGATGTTTTCTTGGCACACTTTAGGCCCCTTAGTGCCAATTGGGCATCATTTAAATGCCACGGCCTACCTGAGCATTGTTTCTGACCACGTCCATCCCTTTATGACCACCATGTACCCATTCTCTGATGGCTACTTCCAGCAGGATAATGCACCATGTCACAAAGCTCGACTCATTTCAAATTGGTTTCTTGAACATGACAATGAGTTCACTGTACTAAAATGGCCCCCACAGTCACCAGATCTCAACCCAATAGAGCATCTTTGGGATGTGGTGGAACGGGAGCTTCGTGCCCTGGATGTGCATCCCACAAATCTCCATCATCTGCAAGATGCTATCCTATCAATATGGGCCAACATTTCTAAAGAATGCTTTTAGCACCTTGTTGAATCAATGCCACGTAGAATTAAGGCAGTTCTGAAGGCGAAAGGGGGTCAAACACAGTATTAGTATGGTGTTCCTAATAATACTTTAGGTGAGTGTACCTCTTTTATCTCAGTATGTGATTTGCTAAGAGATTTGCCTACACAGCCCTTCCACTTTGAACCCCATTGATTAAAGGCAGGAAAAGTGGGTGGGATTGACATTTCCTCACACATCCTGGCCAGCGCAGCATGGGTTCAGATTAATGGAGCTTGGATGAGTATTGACAGTCTCCTGTGAGGGATGCTGCTCATCACGTGTCAGTCTGACTGACGAGGCTGGACGGTATTGATTGCTTAATATGAGATGGTCATAAACCTGTTAAAAGCGATGTGCAAGCTTGGATTGTGGTGGCAATGTGAAACAACTGGGCATAAGTAGAAGAGCTCACACTTACTGTTCAATTGCTCTTTGTCATATGATGCTTTAACATACAGTGCAGTCTAGAATCTTTCTTAAGTGTGCATTGTATTCAAAAAGCAGTTTAGTTAGGGGTGTTACACCTATTGACATTCGTGCTGTCTTTTGTTGAAGGTCTGTCACACTTAACAAGAGGCGGTTTGCCACATTTCTCTTAGTTTCCCTGGATTTCTTTTTCTTTTTTATGTGTATTTGTGTATGTGTCTGTGTGTGTAACGATGATTCTTGATTGTGCATTCTTTGCTCTGAGATTAATTAAAATACTCTTGAGAGGTTTCTCAGCAGCATCACACCACCGCTTGTGAATCTACATGAATGTTTACATTTATGAAACAACATTTGCTTTATTGAATGCAACTTACAGTACGCTGCATGCAAGATGTACTTTTTTCAGTATGATTATTAAAGAATCTCTTATGAGATGGATCTTTTTACTGAATCAAACACATACAGCACAACCAATGTAGTCTGATTCCAAAACAAATGGCTGATGGCAAAATTACATATTTATTTTACTGAATCAAAACCATATACTGCTACCAATATGTTTGATTCCAGAACGAGTGACTCTTATGAGTCGGTTCTTTTTAGTGACTCAAATACAGTTTACTGTGTTTTGTTTTATGTTGCCATAGATTGCAACCACTTTTTCAGCAGCCTTGGTTCCAAAGGTATTTTTCCCATAGGGAACTCTTTGGTAAAAAGTTATAAGCCATGAACTAAACCAACCAGGGCTCCATGTCTCAAAAGCATGGGTGTCCATGTGCATGTTGATGGTGTAACCACAGTTTCAAGGCAAAAGTTGAAGAAGCAGCAGCTTGAGTACGTTGTCAGAAAAGCAGCAGCGGTGATTGCGGCAAATAGACTTTGACTTTTGTTGCAGTTTGAGTTGTTAAATATCGATGAACAGATCATTTATAATCCACAAGCGGAAATGCGTACAACGAAATGCTTTTTTTTTTTTTTTTTTTACATGAGGGAAAGGTTCTAGCAGACCAATCACAGCGCTTGCGGTCTGCGTAGAATTGACGCATTGTTACATTTTTGGAGAGGTGCATAGGCCACACGTGCTACACAGCCTACGGCGTAGCTACGACGCAGAAGTATTAATCAGCATTAAGTATAAAACTTGATTTAAAGATGTTGATTGTGTATATAGAAACAACATATACATTACATTCATTGCAAAATATGCAGATATATACAAATATTTCAGTAGTTTGAGAGCCTATGGAGACTGAATCAATTATATCATTCACAATGCTGAATGCACTCAGAGAAAATGGTACAAAAGCCCCCTCTTGGAGTCACTGGGGTGGTACTCATTCAAAAGGTAATGTACCATTTATGTACTAATATGCACCCTTTAGAGGTAAACAAGGTACAAAGGTGTAACTTTTTAAAGGGTAGCACCCCAGTGACAGCTTTTGCTCCATGGGAGAGTTGATGCGATTTGCTTAATGCTCTGATTGGTGGAGATTTTTGCAGAATCAGAATCAACTGATTATTTAAATAAATGCAGACTGATGACTTCAACACAAGCATATACAGTCCTGAACATAATTATTTGCACCCTCTGTAATTATTGGTTGTGAAAATATAAATTTGCATTGTTTATCCTTTTGATCTTTCATTCAAAAAATGTGCTAAAATCTAACCTTTCATTGAAGTAAAACAATTGAAAGTCGGTGGAGAAATCACAATACATAAATGTTTTTCTCCAAAACACATTTGGTTACAATTATTGGCACCCCTAGAAGTGCCCGAAAACAAACTTTTGAAAACTGGTTTCAAAGTGCAAGTGCAAACCAATCAGAAAGCGTTGAGTTTCTTCCTGCCTTTGTGCATTCAAAGCGCATGTATGTGAAGCAGGTCGCTGAGGACAAGTTAAGTGGATCATTCAGGTTTAGCACCATATTCAGCTCCGTTATCAGTAGTCAGTAAGCTTTTGCTTTTACTTTTGTCAACTCTGAGATGACATGCCGCCGCTCTCAATCTTTGATCACAGTGGTCTCAGTAGCATTTTTGTATGGTAGAGTTTTGGAAAGAGGCGTGTCTAATCCAATGGGTGTATCTAATTCAGTTTGAACTCACAGTACAGGGCTTTGCATGTTCTGTAGAAGCCATTGGAAAACCATCTCCATAGTTCAGTGCTGCAAATTCAGCAGTTAAGCCCAAATTTCTTTTCATAGGTGGACATTTTTTGTTTCTGCATAGTGGGGTTGTGAAGAGAAGTGCATGTAGCTGAACATACCTGTGGTTTGGTCTCCTCCTCATCCTTATAGAAGTAGAGATGGTCAGCACGCAGCACGAACCAGCGCAGCTGCCAGTTCTTCATGATGCTCCTCTGCTTCTTCAGCCAGCCGGCCTTTAGCACCCCCTCTTGGAGACTTGGTGAGGTGGGCCGACATGAGCCACGTGATGCCTCTCCCATCACCATGCTCTTGGACCTGGCTGTAGGTGATGAGAAGAGACGTACAACTCAATGAGACTTTCTAGACTTCCACAATTTAAGGATGACAAACACAGAAGCAGAGGGGAAAATTGTCATCATTCAGTCATGTGTTGTTCTTGTGTGGAACACAAAAGGGGAATTGTTGTCTATTGTATGGTTTCAGAAGACCTCATGAGTCATACCAACTGCTTTTTATGAGAATTTTATGGTGCTTTTGTGTCTTTTTTGAAGCTTGACAGCTTCAGTCTCCTTTCATGGCATAAATGCATGGAAAAAGTGATCAGTACATTCCTTTAAAAATTCTCTTTGCATTTCATAAATTAAAAAAAGCTTCACCAAAAACATGTTGCAAGGAGAGGTGAGACCTTCCATCTCTGAGGAAGTGAAAGATGCTAAATAGTCAGCAATCAATGATACTAAATCATTTTAGTATCACTGAGAGCAGTTACCATGAATGGGTATGAAACAGTCTCTTCAACATCACAGTATGGTTATGTCTGTTACAAAAATTCAAATTATCACAGAAGTCCTGGAATAAAAGTTGATAGTTCAGATAAACACTGATGTCTAATCACCTTTGATGGTAACTTGTAACTTGGTGCTTCAAATAACGATTATATCGACTACATCATTACACCAGTAGGTGGCGACAAGTGACTGTTAAATGTGTTTGTCACTGAATCATTCATTCAAGAGATTCGTTCAAAAACACTGAATCATTGAATCATTCAGTCAAACCAATTTAAAAAAAATAAATAATTTGATTCAAATAAATTAAGCAATTTAAATAGACTTCAGCAATTAAATGGTCAGAACCTCTAGTAAATGACATGTCATTTTGTTTCGTTGTCTGTTCAGAGAATCATGATTTTTCTTGTTTTTCTTTAAGTTAACTATAATAACCGTGCTGTGATGTTCTTTGTTTGCTTTGTGTCCAGCTTCATCTCCTGCAGCAGAATACGAAGCATCATCCTCGTGTACCAGTTACCCTCTGGTAAAATTATCTGGGATTCTCCTATCGGTTGCTTGTTTTATCATGCCCAAAGGGAGTGAGTTCTCATGCTCTAATAGGATGTCCAGAGTGTAATTTAGTCAGAGGCGCACTTGATATAGAAACCTCTGCAGTTTGCCATTCAACATAGTTAATATAGAGATGCCAGCACTATTTCGTAGTCAAACAAAGATTATTGGAGCATAACCTATTGGATAATGCAATTAAATATATAAGATATTTTGGGAAGTGAACAGATTTTAACTGATTTAATCTATTTTAAAGTGTGGCTGCTCTGACCATGGCCACACACAAACTGGTGCTCGAGGCTTCAGGCTGGACTATGAACAATCTATGTCACCATGGATAATTTATAGCAGTCAGTCCAGCAAACACATCAGTCCAGCACAAGTCATCTTACGCCTTTAGGCTGTAGAGTCAAAATCAATGCATGTGTGGCTTTTATATGTTGTTTTTCACTCCCAATCCACTGGTGAGTGTCTCAAATTCATGCATATAGAGCGCAGCAGTCGGGTTCGAGAAGTAAACCATGCATTTTTTCCATAGGGGAATTGACCTTGAATGATAACAAACCTTTAAAGACAGACCTACTGTGAGCCACAGGGTTGTTAATCAGTGGTATATGCTTTTGTTGAAGCAGTCAGTCTGCCTTATTTAAACTTATTTTTAATATAATTGTGTTTAACCGTGGAACTCGTGGTGAAAAACCTGTCTGGAAAAGTGAAACGCAGAAAAAGCTCTTTATCTCTGCCCACTCCCATGAAGCACTCTCTCAAAATACTTATATATATATTTGGAATCAACATTTTTATTATACATTATATTTTAATTACATGATATGACATGCTTCCTCAATCCAATTTACTCTTCTTCTTTTTTTTTTTTTTTTTTTTGTAGACGTGTAATCAACATGCAATCAACATTTGGAAATTAGTATTTTATATTTCTCCATCGTATTAATTCGATCATGCTGTTCACAGTGCTTCATGGGATTGTAGTTCTTTCCCTCAGTAAAGCCATTAAGTACACAGTCTTGCACACACGTCCAATTTTTTGCTTCAAATCAAAGTTTGTAATGTTATGATTCGCCACGTAGCTGGTTGGCTTGGTTCATGGCTTATAACACTTATAACAAAGTTTTTTTTTAAATCCCTATTTAAGAAAATTAATAGGAAAAAATACCAGGACCAATGCCACTAAAAAAAGTGAGCGGCACTGTTGCACTCTGTTACATGGTTCTCTGGAATACTTGCTTCTGATTGGTCACAGGATTCTGTTTTGGTATAATGACGCTAAATTGCATAAATTACTATTGTCCCAAACTTTTTTTACAACATAGCTATGTTAGATCTTTCGTTTACTTCGCAGTATGTGGAAGTCTTGAAGCAAAAGACCAGAACATTTTGTAATTATTACCCTTTCTCTTCCCTCTTTTCCTTTGTTTTTCTTCTGTGTAATAACAAAAACAATCTGAACATTCACATTTTCCCCAAAATTGGCAGGGGACAAAATTAAGAGGAAGGAATTTCCTGCCTATTTTTCCTTCAAAAATTTCACCTTTCTATGTACACTTACTTTGTCATCTCCACTAAAATGAAATGTTTACTAAAGAGGTGGAGGAACTGAGTCATGCTCTTAGTGAGACAAATGTGTGATGGCTGCTGGGTCTGTCTCCAATGGCCTTTTCCATAATGTCTCCTCCTCATCAGAGCTGCAGGCTTCTTGATTATATTAGCCGTGTCTATGGGTGTGGTGGGTTCAGCAGCGATGCTCTGTCTAAGACCAGAGGAAGAAAGTGGTCTGCTTTGGTAGAACAAAGGGGTTTCTGCATGTCTTTCTCGATATGGTTATGATGTAGGCAGAACTTCCATGTTCAAACATTAAGCCAGCATTAAGCTACCATTATGCACAATTGTAATTAGCCATCTTAGGCCATCCTGTTTACATCTGCTATTAAGATGCGTTCTGGTAGATGAGGGAGACCATTTACACCTGGTCTCTTTTGTTGACTTTCAACCACTTCTGTCCTGATTTCTTTGAGGGTGTCTATGGGTGGGTAAATTAATGGGTTTTTTCAAATCTTTCAATCTAATGGACAAAATAAGATCACGCAATTTACATATGAACACGCCCAGTGATGATGGGAAAACATACGGGGAGAACATGTGCTTGGTATGTTTTTCGTCTTCTAACCAATCAGCTGACAAGGTTTAAATCCCGTCTGGCTCCTGCGCTTCCCGCTGTATTTTGTTTTGTTTTTCTGTTCGAATGCAGTCGACCACATGAGCGTCTACACTATGAAAGCAATCCGGTCTAATGCGTTTTCCATTACCTCTGGAAGTCAAAAGTGGACAAGCTCAGAACATCGTTGTCAACTTGTGATCCGATCAACTAAATCGCATCTTAAAGGGGTTGTATTATACCCTTTTAAGAAGTCTTGATTTTGTTTTTGGGGTGTACTAGAACAAAAATTCATTATTTTTCACATATTTTATATTATTACAACTCCTCTCTCCCCAGTCTGTTCGAACACGCCATTTCGATGAAGCCCCTCCTTAGGAAATGCGAAATGTGCTGTGATTGGTTAGCTGGCCCAGTGTGCTTTGACTGACACCACTTAGCGCATGTTCGGGAAATGTCCCACCCCTTTATAACAACAAGCTCTACTTAATCAGATGTAAATAACATAGACTGTAAAAAAATATGGACGTAGTGTCCGTCACGTCACCCATAGGATTCTGAAGAGCAGTTCTGAAGCGTAAAGTAGAGACGAGCTGGCCGTTGCCATCTTGGCAGTGCGTCATCACGTGCCACGCCCGGATGACTGACAATGGGCAAAGAGGCGGGACGTGGGCGGAGCTGAGGTGACGTGATGACTAACAGACAGCAGACAAACGGCTATCCACCTGTCACGCCCTTAATTATGCAGAACTTTAAGGCTTTATATAATGTAAATGAATGAGTTATAAAAAATTCAACCTCCTCACAGTTGTCATGAAGGGCAAAATTAGCCGTATCGACCCAAAACCATAATTTGTACCAGGCTGTAAACATGTTTTATTCTGCTGTAAAGTTGGGCATTTTAACATGGAGCTCAATGAGATTCTGCTCCCGCCTGGAGCCGGTCTCTAGTGGCCAGTCGATGAACTGCAGTTTAATTTACTTCGTTATCAATTTCAAACCAATTCAAGCCTGATTTAGATGTAATAATAATAAAAATAATGATAACAAACAAGAGGATCGTGCCGGACGGATTTCATTCACGGACTATGGCTTTCACAGGATGTTTCAGTGCGGTATGTTTTGTTTTGCTGTTGTAATTTTCTCATTTAGAAACTGTTATACACCAATCGTGATATTTGTCGGAAAACTATGGTAGACCAAACAGTATATCGACACATTTTTTTGCATATCCCATGGCTGCGGATTATTTAAATGCGTAACATTATGACATCACAAGATCCAGAAAAAAACGATTGTAGTCCAAACGAGCCGTTCTTGGAAAGTGGATTCTGTTAAATCAAATATCTCCCTTTGGAGTGGACTTTGAGCTTTGTAACCTTGCAGATCTTTTTTATTTTATGCTCAAATAGCGACATTACACACTAACTAAAGTTGAAAAAGCATAATAAGCATAAAAGCATAATAAGACCCCTTTAATACCAGGTGTAACCGGCCATAAATTTGTTAGAAAACAAGTCCAGGTGGTTAGATTTGATCGACTTAATTATTAGATTAATTATAATTATAATCATTGGAGGCTTAATTTCAGTATAGTAGAATGTAATGCTAAATTAGCATTTTATTCTATCACAGGTGAAAACCATGAGATATTCGCTTGTATGAGTGCAGTGCAATGTTTTAAAACCTTCCCTCAAAGCTGTAAATTTGTGGAGCTCATGACAGAAACGTCCTCACTGCACTCAAATGTTTTGTGCCAATCAGTTTTTGAAAGGATTGAGCATTTCAGTGCCGAAGTCAGATGGAACAGAGTGCAAATCTCTCTACACGATGATTCATACCTTCCCACTTTGTCAGGGGCGTTTCTAGGATGTGGTCACCAAAACTGCCTGTTTTGGCACGGAGGGGATCAACTCGGAGAATAGTTGCCTCTAAAGTTGCAATTAAAATATAGTGGAAAGAATGTTTTCAAGTTGTGCATGATGACAGTGGCACTGGCGCCACTTTTGTGGCATATAAATTTGGCACCTTAGATAAACTCCACCCGACTTAGATTAGTAACTTAGAATAAAACACAACCTAGAGCAATGGTTTTCAAACATTTTAATCCCATGAACCCCTAAATGTGAAGGATCCCCTTCCAAAATTATAAAGGCAGTTGCATTTAAGAAAATTAAGGGTGATATTATATTGTATTATTTGTTCTTTCCTAAATTAAATAATTGGCTTTTATGTTATTATTCAAAAGAAAATTATGTTTAGAAATTGTGTTCTAGATTTACAGTCAAACCAACAATGATTCAGACAGCAGGTATAATGTTTTACGGACACTATAGTTCATTTCTGTAAGTGAGGAGAGCAAAATAAAGTAAACTGTGACATATTACACCCAAACATTCTTCATACAGTGACTACCAGTAAAACTGATACAAATTTGGGAGCAACATGATTCAGACACTTTGACTTGAGCAGGTTTTGCTGAAGTGTTTTTTCTTTAATTGACACCACAGACGGAACAAAATGAAGCATTGCTTGATCATTGGTTGAGCTAAATTGGTATTATCTAATTGTGTAGTTAAATTTAACAGCTGATCGGTTGACTGTAACCCATTAATACCTTTCTATCAAAGTTATCTGACATTATCAAGATCAATTTGTTCTCACACAGTTTCTTGTCATATTTTATTACCATTTTCTAAACTATAGCGAATCAGCTGTTATAATGTGAGAAAATGTTGAAAGTGTCTGAATAAACTTTGGTTTGACTATATATATTGCACATTTTATTGCATAAATATCTTAATTTTTTAAGATATTAGATGAATAGTAAATTTTTTGCTTTAGGTGATTGTAACCAAATGCATAGTAACATTCCAGCATCAAGCAAGCAACTTCAAGGTTATGGATTGCATTCCCAGGAAATGCATGATAAACTGATTAAATGTATACCTTGCAATGTCAATGCAAATTGCTTTGGATAAATGCATCTGCCATATGCGTTAATGTTATGTCCTGTGGGAAATAAAGAAAGTCAGCTAGCCGTTATCGCAAAACAAACCCCTTCAGGGTGACGCAAGACCCTGAAGCAATTCAGAGAGGGTTCATTTTTTGCAAAATGTACCAAGTTAGGCTTGCTGTGGTAGTCTGTGTTACCGGTGATTGCATTACTTGGGCTTCGCACCTACTGTTGTTTTGCTTTTTTTATAGAAATAAAAAAAATTTTTTCGTTCATTTGGACAACAGATGCTATAAGCAGCTGTGATTTTTACTTGACGATCCCGAGATGACTGACAAGATATGGTGCGCAACAGATCTGGAAGTCTTATCTTGTAAAACGTGCGGTCAGTGAAAAGCGAGTGCGCATTCTGGAGCGATTTCAATACCACACATATTGATAGCGACTCCCTTATGCCCCCATGACCCAATGTTATTAGTAATACTGGTCAATTTATATGTGTGAGAATTTCCTCGCTGTAACATCCCTACGAACTGTACATCATTCAGCATGGCTTTTACCAAGTAGATTAATAAATGAATGGAAATATTACTTTGAATTAGAGCAATAAATGAAAATAGCATATTTTTTACAAATTTATACAAAACTATATGACAGCAGAATGCTGTGATTGACCAATCAGAATCAAGAATTCCAGAGAGCCGTGTAAATGAATTCATGGTTCGTTCTTCCCATCTCCTCCCAGCAGATGCCTTGATGTTCAGCAGGTAGCATAAGGCGGACGGGGGGATGGGCATGGAGCTATGAGCAGGTTTGAGAATACATAAAAGGGTAAATCACTCAGCTTCTTCATACGCATTGAGCTTCGGTTATTAACACGGCGTCATCCATCAAGTTGATGCATGATGAATGAAGCCTTGTGCTTCAGATCTTCCCCTGCCTGTACTTCACATCTCACCCAAGACTGTGCTATAGGCTGCTGATGAATGATGATCAGCCGCTGTGGGCGTGTGTAGAAGCCGTACGGCGTGCTGCGGATGATAGGGGAATTTGTGCCTTGATGTTCATCTGCTGAGGTGTAACATGCATCACTGGATGTGGTTGTGGTTCGTCGTATGGTCAGCCACAGCACAATGAGAGCCAAGCAATGGGCTGTATTTATTGTTGGTTTTCCTCAGCCATAGAATGCATTTTAAAGATTGTCTTGCAGCTTGTTTTAAATCACATTTTTGATGGTGAACATTGTTGATTTATCAATTGGACAGGCATAGTCGTCGATCGATATGGGTATTTATTTCCAAAAAAGGCAAGGCGAATAAAGTTTAATTTCATCAATTGAGATGTAAACATATACACTGAAGCTACAACATTTTTATTACCAATAAAAAGCCAATAATTTCAAAATGCCAATAGTATTGGCAGTTTCATTAGCCTAGTCAAAGGCAATATATATATATATATATGTCACAAATAGGTATATCAGATGTATACAGTTACATATTTATGGGATAATTACATTTTTAATACATTTTGTAATTTGCTGCTTTTTTATGAGCATATTAAAATTTTACGAAGAAGCATGTATCCTCTATTTAGAAATGTCTAATTTATACAACAGAATTATTTTGACGATCAAATACATTTTGATGTGTAACAGCAGCAAATTATGAAATGTAATCCCATAAAATTTTTTTATTTATTTGTGAGATTGCCATGAAGAAGAATATATATATATATATATATATATATATATATATATATATATATATATATATATATATATATATATATATATATATATCTCAGTTGCTTAATCCACAGTTAAAGTATCAGGAGCAGATCCAGCCAATGTGATGAGAGCAGCTGATGCAGAGATGCTGTGAGATCAAAGCACGTACAGTGTGTGTGTGTGTGTGTGTGTGTGTGTGTGTGTGTGACGCGGCCCCTGAGAGGTGACAGATGAAATACAAATGCAGCGTACTGTACCTCTCCTGGTCTGTCTGATCTTTGGACTCAGCATGGCTGCCATCGATGGGCTGTTCTTCCTCTGCTCTGCATATTCCTCTTCCTCAGATCTTCTCTCGGTACATTCTCCCTCCTGCTCCTCTCCTCCGTGTCTCCCTCTTCCTCTCCTCCTCGCGCTCTCGCTCTAGCTCGCTGACCTCATGTTGCAGGCACCGGCTGGTTGGGGGCTGGGGGAGGGATTCCTCACACACACATTGACGCGTGCACATGCTCACTCTCCGGTTCTTACTCGCAGACGCACACACGCACGCTGGTCCACACCCACCAGGCGTTGCATTATTCATTATGCACTCCTTTACATTGACCAGTCAGTGTGTGTATGATTACAGCAGGCTGCCCAGGAGAGCAAAGCCAACCGCCTTCTAATTGGTCGCAGGCATGTGTACTCGCGCTCCCTCCATCTCTGGGGAATCTCACCCTTGCTTGCCTCTTTCATGTGTGTGTGCACACATCTCCATTAGGGATGTGCACTATTGGACTAGTCCAGCACTTATTTTGCAAGTAACTAGTCAACTGGTAAAGTAGTACTCAAGTTATTCACAAATTGCACGTGCGGGCACCAGTGAATCTCTCACATGTAGCTGGCTGTTTTCTGAATGTGTTAGGTGCTGCTGATGTGGTCTAATACAGTGGTTCTCAAAACATTTTTACACGTTTATATTGATATTATATAACTAATTATATATTGCGATCCCATCTAACATAAAGGTTTGTAAAAAAAAAAAAAAAAAAGTATGTCTGTATATGTGTGTGTGTACACACTTATGTTAATGCGTTTGACAGCTAATGTATATATAATATTGTGTGTGTGTGTGTGTGTGTGTGTGTGTGTGTGTGTGTGGACAGTAATGCAGGCTTGGAAAATAAGTAAATGATAACAGATTTTTGATTTTTGTTGTGAAATATCCTTTTAATGCATGTATGTATGTATTTATTTATTTGATAAGAATTGTCATAAGAAAAGTTAAATCTCATTAGATTAACTCCTTTTCAAACTGTTATAAGAGTGACATAGTCTAATGTTTGTGAATAAAACAGCATAATTTCTCATGTAGAATGCGTCATACTCACACATTTTAATTGAAGTGATATTTAAGTAATCCATTGCTGGTTTTTACTGGTGTTATTTTACTGAACTAAATTACTCAAATTGCCCGTCTCAAATCTCCATTTAACATTCGGCCCACCCTTTTTCTCCTCCTGCCCTTGTCTTCCTTTTCCTCCCCTGTCTTGTTCCTAAGCCACCCCCAGTATGGCAGATAATAGCAGCGGCTCCACCAATGCGCTTCAGTCAGCTCAGCCCTGTCGACCGCAGCTGGTCCTCAGTAAGGATGGGGCGGGAGGGAGGGAGGCTGCAGCACCCTGACTGAGACCTAAATGAGACAGCAATAAAAACCTCATTCAACCGCCACCGGGGCCGAGAGCTGCTGCTTCAGGCGCAGGGTAACCACCACTGACCTGCCAATTCCCAAATATACTCTACCCTCTCAAATAAAGCGCTTTGTTCTCTCCCAGTGCATGTTTGTCAAATCGTGCCCTTTGAGACGCCAAAACTATGTTTACATTACAGATTAGATGGTACGTTGATTCCATGAATTTGCTTCTGTGTATATACGTACATAGAAATTGCAGTCCGTCTAATGTGAGTTCTGCCCGGAAAAATGCCCATCTGCGTTTTCACGAAATGATTTATTTCTCATCTTTTTGGCAGATGCTTTAATGCTGTATCTAAATGAACCACTTAGATGGGATGCACTCGACTGTCTGGTCATTCTGTGCCCTCATGAGCTGTTTACATGATGATTGTTCAAAATGCTTCTTTGTCCATTCTCAAAATGCATTGCGAGTGGTCAGGATGTTTAGTCTCCCGGGGATGTGTTTTTCCAGTCGGATGATCAGAGCACCACTGCTGGATTCTTTGATCTTGAGATGTTTTCCTGAAGTGAGCAATTTCTGCTACATGTCATGTCTTTCATATGACTTTTTTCTTTAAGAACCCATTGTGCTCAGGCTGAAAATACATCACCTTGTAGCTTTAATGAAAAAATGCATGTATGTCCTTGATTATTGCTTTCAGATGACAGTGAAAAATCATGAATTTTTTTTTCATGAAAGAATTAGTGGAAAAAATGACACACACACAACCCCCATTAGGGACCAAGTGTTCAATAAACCTTGGACTGTTCAGAAGAATTCTGATTAGCGCTGCTTCTCTGTTGACTGAAATGCTATGTCACATGACTTATTGATTTTTGCGAGGTATTAATAATTCAGGAGGGCACCTCCAGAGACATCACATGCGGCAATAGAGCAACAGGAGATGTTTATGGTAGATTTTCAAAATGATAATGATGCAGACCTTGAACTCGCCCACCGGAGTTGAAAACTATTTTATTCATCCTTTTCATAAGACTAGAGATAAATCTCATGAAGTGAAACTGTTGTAAGGATGATGAAGTTAAATGTTTGTGAATAAATCTGGTGTCATTTTACAGACCTCGTGCTCGGACCACCAGAGGTAAAATATCTGTCCTTCCATAGCATTTTGACTTGACTTTGATCCACTTTAGCCTAATAGCAGTGCTGAGTTTTGTTTACTTTGACTTCTGGTGGGAGTAATCGGATTACAGACCTCCAGATTCATTTCAACATGTGGAGCACCAAATAACAATACTTCAAACCTCATACGCTCCGGTTATTTGTGTTCACCCTGTTAAGAATAAGCATTTAAGCAAGATTCGGTTTGATAATAAGAGCTTAGTTCTTTCAGATTACATTATGCATGGTTTCTAACCCTTATATACTGTCAAAAGAAAAACTCTGGACATTTCATATATCTAGTAGGGGTGTAACGATACACTCGTGTCACGATTCGATACAAATCACGATACTGAACTCACGGTACGATACGTTTCGCGGTATTTTAAGCCAAAATAAGCTGGGGTTTTTATTATTATTAAAATATTACTATTAGGACCCACAAATATTTCCCCATTGCATTATTATACATTATATTCAACATTATATATAGTCCTTTAATGTAGTCATTTAATTACTCTGTAAACTTTATTTTTTCTGCTCACACAGTTCTCGTGTTGGATCTCTTAAGCCGACAGTCTTAAAGGGATAGTTCACCCAAAAAATGAAAATTATCCCATGATTTACTCCCCCTCAAGTCATCCTGGGTGTGTATGACATTCTTCTTTCAGACAAACACAATCAGAGTTATATTAAAAATGTCCTGGCTCTTCCAAGCGTTATAATTTATAAATAACTTGTCATTTATGAAGTCCATAAAAGTGCATCTATCCATCATATAACTGCTCCACACAGCTCCAGGGGGGGTAGTAAAGGTCTTCTGAAGCAATGTGGCGCATTTGTGTAAGAAAGATATCCATATTTAAAACTTTATAGACTAAAATAACTAGCTTCCGGCGGTTAGCGGTGCACTTGATTTACAGCGAAAAAGTAACCCTTGACGTATGCGTACTGACGAACGCAGAAGCACAGGGGATAGAGCGAAACAAAACACCTGTCATGAGTCTAAAACGAGAATTTTTAAAGAGAAATGCGGAGGATTTTGATATAAGAGAAGAGGGGCTTGAGTTTGTTGCCCAGCCCTATCCACGAGAGGCGTCAAAGCTTGCGATGCTCCTGTACGTTACTCTTTTGCCGTAAGTCGACCTGCGTATACCGCTGACCGACGGAAGCTAGATATTTAAATCTATGAAGTTTTAAATATGGATATTTTTCTTACACAAACACGGCACTTAATGCACTTTAATGGACTTCAAAAATAACCCAACAAGTCACTCCCATTATAAAGCTTGGAAGAGCCAGGACATTTTTAATGTAACTCTGATTGTGTTCGTCTGAAAGAAGAATGTCATACACACCCAGGATGACTTGAGGGAAAGTAAATCATCTGCTAATTTTAATTTTTGGGTGAACTATCCCTTTAAGACTCTCCTGGTGCTCGCTATGTCCTGCCTCTCCCGTTATTAATGCACTATACATATAAGAATAAACGTATTGGCAGCACCTTCACTTCAGATGATCAATGCAATCGATCACAGTTCTAATCGCAAGAAAGCGTGCCAGAATGACTATTCCCAAACTGTAATGTTTAGCTCATCCAAAAATGTTAATTCTGCATTTACTCACTCTCATGTTGTTTTCGCTCGTCACGCAATGGTTTGAACATCTGTGTTTACTACAGTATGCGCGTTGTTGTGAATCTGTTCATCATGTATAAAGCCACTGTGTCTCTTTTCAGAAGACTTGGATTTGGATTAGGATTCCCGTGCCTTTATGACATTTTTGGATTTTTTAAGTTTTAGAGGAATGGACTTTAAATTGAGGGACAGAAATCTCTCAGGTTTCATGAAAAATTCTATTCATTTGTGTTTGGAAGTTAAAACAACATGAGGGTGAGCACATGATGACAGAGTTTATATTTTTGGGGGAATTACACCTTATAAATACAGTAAGCTGAGCCTTGGATAAAACAACTCTATATTGTGAATCATAACGTTTACATCAACGATACACATCATCACATTTTTATACTGGGATATCTCTCGATTAACGATGCATCATTAAACCCCTAATATCTAGAGATCTTGATTCACAGATTTTGGTGTGAATGTTATCTTGTGTATTAGTTGTTCACCGATTAAACGGAGAGAAATCTTTTCAGATATTTAAAATGTCACTTGTCATGTCATGAGCAGATCTTCAAAACACTGCCAATGTGGGGGGATCAATAGAATTGAGCTGAGTGTTAATTAGGAAACTGTTCCTCAAGAGAAATGAAGGGGGAAAAAATCAATATGGACATAATTGTATGCACCTGTTCTTCACAACACGAATAGATGATGGTGAAAGTAATACAGAAGATATGAGTTGTTTTACGTTTCATTATGTTCCAAATGTGAAGTGTAGCGCTCACACTTTCCAGATGTGATTCTAGCTCCTCTAGGGGGCAGCAGTGAAAACTGAGGCTGTTTAGAGATTTGCTGCTCCCTAGTTGTGCATAGAAGCTATTGCAAGAGGAACATACCACTTACAACTCCATAAATACATTAACATGATACAACATGCTTTTGAGGAACGTTCATTTGTGCATCTATCAATTGTCATTGTATTGCATTGCATTATATGTTTTGCCACCGACACACACACCCCACAAACACAATTAAAAATCATCTTACAAAATCATATTATGGGGAGATAGTCTAGTCTACATGTTCAAGATTCAAGATTCAAGAGTTTTATTTGTCACATGCACAGTTATATACAGAATATACAACCGGCAGCGAAATGTAAAAATGTTCACCTCCATAAAGCCTGGTTCTCTTGTGCTACAGAGTTTGGCGTTAGGAGACCTGCAAAGATGGACTTCTTCTGAGTAGAAGCTGCATTTATTCGACTGTCTAACTTCTCCCTTTCCTCCCTACACCTCTTAAGGCAGTCGGTACACAGACAGTCCTCCCTCACTAAGTACAGACACTCCACTCTCTGGATGCTGTCCACCTCTGGAGGCTCGTCCGCAGGGATGGGGTTGCATTTGACGTTCATCTTCTGCAGTTTTGGCAGGTTTTGGACGCACTTGGGCAAATGTGTCAGGAGGTTGTTGAAGAGCCCCAGTTCCCGAAGCTCTTTGAGAGCAGCCACAGATGGAGGTAGAGTCTCGATGCGGTTCATTCCCAGGTTGAGGATCCGTAGGTTCTTCAAGAGCCCGAGCTCATGTGGCAGGCCGAAGGTGGTCAGATGGTTGTTACATAAGTTGAGGCTGTAGAGGTTAGGCAGGCGGCCTATAGCCGCAGGAACCTGCTCCAGGTGGTTGCTGTGCAGATCCAGCAAACGGAGGTTCACAAACTTGTCAATGGTGTCTGGGATCTTCTTGAGAAGGTTGCGGCTGAGGTCCAGCTCGTCTACGTCGCAGAGCTTCAGGATGCACTTTGGAAATGTGGCGATCGCCATGTTGCTGAGGTCGAGGCGACGTTTGCCGTCTACAGTCACCTTCAGAGCGTTCTTGGCCATCTTGAGTGTTATTTTTCTACCTGATGGATCATTCGATTTCTTCTTCCCTTTCACCATTGTGTCTATGAACAAGGCAACATTGTTAGTTTTATTTTTTGTACTGTATTTCTGAACAACATATTTTATGTTGGCCTAGTGAACTGCCTAGTGGGTATCATTTTAATGCAATGTAGACGTGCTCTTGGTCAAATTCTAAGGCAAAATCACATCTATCATTTGCGAAAAATTAAACACAATGATCTGACGAACTCTGTGGAAAACATCCACCCGAGGTTATTGAAATTATTGATTTCATATGCTGAAGTCAATACATTTATCAATAAAAATATACACGTTTTTGGGTACAAGAGGGAAGGAAAATCAGTTTTATATCTGTCATATTATCTTGAAGAATTTTTTTGTATTTATTGACGCATTTTGTAGGGGAAAAAAAATCATAAAGTAGTTTGTTCTGTTTAAAAATCGGATAAATATGAGGTGACTAGGCCAAAGGCCCCCAGTATTGATACAGATACTTTAGCCAAAGTAATATTTTGTGTAATATCTAAGTTAGAATTTAGTAAATATAAAGTTTATTTACTTTTATTCAGTTAATTTTTTCAATTCATTAAAATGTTTGTTTTATAAATATATACGCCTATATATTTTACACTGTTTAAAGGTGCACTGTGTAAAATTTAGCGGCACTTTAAAGCTGCAGTCCGTAAGTTTCGCCTCTTTGCCGCCATCTCAGTTTGAAACCTGCAATTGCAGTTATTTGCTGAATTATCATCTTTACGTGGGTTATGCATCGGCATGGCACCTAAGCACGGATGAATCAAATGTTATGTGTGTCTGTCATTCATTCACCGCACCGGTGTGGATACCGTACTTCAGAATCACAGATTCTACGTCTTGGAAGTACGACCAAAATAACAATTTCCACTGGAAAATGTCATCTGAAGTAAGTAACATGTCTGCCACACTTGTTCTGACCAACTGAGAAGAAAAAGCATTACAATAAATCGCACTACCAACGGTGATTAAATCTAACGATCGCTCATATCACATCAAACCGATCCAGTTGTCACTGATGATTGTCGTTTGGACTTTTCTGGATTACAATCCGCCATCAAAATGATGTTTAATTCTTCCATCTGCTGTGAGAACAGGCTGTAAATGATCTGCCACCTGCAGCATCCTCACACTAGCCGGACTCCTTCTTTATGTATACAGACACGACGTAATGACACAAAGACGAAATCCACCAGTAATACTCAAATTATAACACATTATTACAAGCTTACTGGTGTGAATCAGGCTAAGATAAAGAGATAGCAGCTTTATTTAACTGAGGAAAAAAACAAAGTGGAGAATGTTGGACTCTTCATGCACTTGACTCTCCCAGCTTTAATTACATAGCAGAGGGGGAGGGGCTTCAGACTGATGTTGAATGACAAAATAACCTTATAAAGTTTATACACTACGTGGTGTATACATGCACATGTGAGTCGAGTCTCTCATGCGGTTCACTTGAGGAGTAGTATGTGTACTAGAGCCTGACCGGTTTATCGTTTTTTCTCAGAAAAAAGCTGCATACAGATATGATTCAGAACGAAGATCAAAACACAGATGGAGAGGATTGAGTCCATCAACACCCCAAAGCTTCACAGTCCTGTAGCTCGTCCTGGGGTGACATTTCATTCAGTAACAGCCGGTTTTTAATTATAGGCTGTTTAATGTTGATGATCACGCTATTTTACATATGAATCTGCTTATATGAGATCACTCATTTCTGCTTCTTCTTCACCTGTGTTTTGATCAGGAGATTCTCCATTATTTCAGATATGTAATAGCGCCCCCTACCGTATAACAGTGAAAACACGGAAAAATCTCATCAATGGCAGGGAAGCGTTTTCTCTTAAAAGACAAGATAACAAAGAGAAGTAATATTTTTACGAGAAATAATATTTTACATTTGATTACTATTTCTATGCCTGAAAATCTAGTTTAGACCTATGAAAAACATGAAAAGAACTGTTTTTCAATTGTATGTTTGTTCTGTTGTATTTATGTACGATGTATGTATATTATGTATATACTGCATTCTATATACAGTACCAGTCAAAAGTTTGGACACACCACTGGGAAAGTACTGTACTGGTACTGTACTATAATATGCACAAAGAATATCGGCCGATATATGTTCGGCTAATGTGTACTTTATCTTTTAGAGTTTTATCTTTTATATTTGTTTAAGCTTATTCTTGTTGTTACCTTAGCAATATGCTAAGGGCAAACATGAAATTTCAATCAGTCAAGTTGGGTTGCAACGTTATGCAATGCTGACGGTTTCCTTGTGTAAATACACAAGCTGTACTTTCTACACCAAGAAAAATAATGATTAGGAATAAAGTCCCTGGAGACACGTGTATTGGGATTAAGTGTGGCTGATAGAGGTGACTGTCACGCATCAGTGCTGCTTCTGAAGGACAGACGAGCGCTTTGTCTAATGAAATGAAACGCTGCCCAAATTGCTGGCCATCAAAAGGCCAATGTATGCCACCACACAGCTCACTGTGCCAACTTAAACAGGCAATATTTGTTAACAATAGTTAATGTATTAGAGATCATGTGCTGTTATTATTAATATAGGTACAGTTAGTCTGCAGTTCTAAAAATAAAAATGTTTATTTATGATAAATGGTACAATGGGGCTAAAGGCACATTTTATGTTATTTTCCTCTAAACCACTAGCACTTCAGCACTTTCCAAAACATCGCAAAGTTGATTCCGCACTAATAGTTGATGTTGTTTAGAATGTTGTAGCAAATGAGAATCGCTAAAATTATTGAATGTATTTTGAGACAAATAATTAACATGATAACAAATATCTAGCTGACTTTTCCATTTGTTGACATGACATGGTAAATATCATACACTCACCTAAAGGATTATTAAGAACACCATACTAATACTGTGTTTGACCCCCTTTCGCCTTCAGAACTGCCTTAATTCTACGTGGCATTGATTCAACAAGGTGCTGAAAGCATTCTTTAGAAATGTTGGCCCATATTGATAGGATAGCATCTTGCAGTTGATGGAGATTTGTGGGATGCACATGCAGGGCACGAAGCTCCCGTTCCACCACATCCCAAAGATGCTCTATTGGGTTGAGATCTGGTGACTGTGGGGGCCATTTTAGTACAGTGAACTCATTGTCATGTTCAAGAAACCAATTTGAAATGATTCAAGCTTTGTGACATGGTGCATTAGCCTGCTGGAAGTAGCCATCAGAGAATGGGTACATGGTGGTCATAAAGGGATGGACATGGTCAGAAACAATGCTCAGGTAGGCCGTGGCATTTAAACGATGCCCAATTGGCACTGAGGGGCCTAAAGTGTGCCAAGAAAACATCCCCCACACCATTACACCACCACCACCAGCCTGTACAGTGGTAACAAGGCATGATGGATCCATGTTCTCATTCTGTTTACGCCAAATTCTGACTCTACCATCTGAATGTCTTAACAGAAATTGAGACTCATCAGACCAGGCAACATTTTTCCAGTCTTCAGCTGTACAATTTTGGTGAGCTTGTGCAAATTGTAGCCTCTTTTTCCTATTTGTAGTGGAGATGAGTGGTACCCGGTGGGGTCTTCTGCTGTTGTAGTCCATCCGCCTCAAGGTTGTGCGTGTTGTGGCTTCACAAATGCTTTGCTGCATACCTCGGTTGTAACGAGTGGTTATTTCAGTCAAAGTTGCTCTTCTATCAGCTTGAATCAGTCGGCCGATTCTCCTCTGACCTCTAGCATCAACAAGGCATTTTCGCCCACAGGACTGCCGCATACTGGATGTTTTTCCCTTTTCACACCATTCTTTGTAAACCCTAGAAATGGTTGTGCATGAAAATCCCAGTAACTGAGCAGATTGCGAAATACTCAGACCGGCCCGTCTGGCACCAACAATCATGCCACGCTCAAAATTGCTTAAATCACCTTTCTTTCCCATTCTGACATTCAGTTTGGAGTTCAGGAGATTGTCTTGACCAGGACCACACCCCTAAATGCACTGAAGCAACTGCCATGTGATTGGTTGATTAGATAATTGCATTAATGAGAAATTGAACAGGTGTTCCTAATAATCCTTTAGGTGAGTTTATATTAAGTTGTGTATATATTTATAACGCAATTTAAACAAAATATGAATCATATTATATAATTTATTGTTACTACTGTAAATCGATATAAAATTATTATGGGATTTAATGACTTCAAAATCTTTACTTTTTAAAATTATTTAGTTTTTGTATTTTTTTAAAATATATTTTTATATTAACAGATTTTAATGACAATTCTTTTATTTATCAAAATAAACAGAAAATAACACAAACTTTGCTAAAGTGATTGTTTTGAACAAGTATTAAAGTACAAAACTATATTATTATATAAATAATATTATTTTAGCTAAAGTATTTGTGTCCGTGTGTCTGTGGGTTAAAAGCCACCCCCCTCATACATTTTTAAGATTTTTAAACAAAATTAACTACTTTTATGATTTATTTTCTTATTTTCACACAAATTCTGTTGCTTCATCAATGTTCAATACAAACATTTTTTTTTTTTTTTTTCTTCTGCAATCATACACTATAGGAATAGTGAAAAAGGTAACACTTACTACAGCTACAACTTTTGCCTCAATAAACCCCTAATTACTGCTTATTAATTGTTTGTAAGGTAGTTGTTAAAGGGGTACTTCAGCACTGGGAAGATGAATGTGTATTTAAACTGGGTCATTTATGTAGTAGAAATGTGAAATTATTAGCTGCCCAACGAGGCCCTTCCCAAAGCCATGGCTACTGGTTATCGCTTGCCCACCATGACACCGCCCCCACTGTTGTTTTGATTTTCATAGTAATAAAATCATTTCGTTCAGTTAGAGAACAGACACTACAATTAAAAACTGACTGTTCAATATAATGTGAGTGAGCCGAGCGAGTGTCACGGCACAAACGCAGCAGGAGTCAGATCTCATTAATCACGAGAGCGAAGAGCTGAGGTAAGCGCGGGCGCGGCAGTCATTCACGGCACGTGTTCAGTCTGCCGTGTTTTCAGATCATGCCTATGGAAGCTTAACTTTAATAGGAATTCATTTGAAAAGTTGAAACACTCACTTTGCTCCGCTCCGCTCCGTTATGAATGCCCGAGCCATGCGCATACACATTCTGTGAGTGAGATCCCACCCCCTGTGGGTGGGGTGATAACATGCGGAACTGGCTCCCATTACTGGCTGTAGTCTTTAGCCTACAAAAAATTCCTCTGATGACGCAAAATGACAATTTTTGCGGTATTTTTCCAGATATAAAGTGCATAATTCTCTCGTCTCAGGGGGATATGAGTGAAGAAAGTACGCTAATTCAAATATACTACTGGGTTTCTACTGATACAAAGCTTAATGCTAAATCGCTGAAGTAACCCTTTAAGTTTAGGTATTTGGTGATTAAGGGATGTAGTATATGATCATGCAGAATAAGGCATTAATATGTGCTTTATAAGTACCAATAAACAGCCATTATCCAAGTAATATGCATGATAATAGGCAACTATTAATAGTGAGAATTGAACCCTAAAATAGTGTTACCGTGAAAAAAGTGTTGCCTTAAGCTCCATTAACTAATTTTAATTATAGCTACAACTTTAAATGTTGTTCATTGTTATTTCAATTTATCTTTGAACCTTATGGTAATGTACCGATCAAGCTGTGGTTATTTGACACAGAATACAAGCATGTTGGTAACACTTTACATTAAGGTTCATTACCTAACAATGAACGTACATTTGTTGCTGTATTTATTAATCTTTGTTAACATTAGTACATACAAATACAACTAGTCATTGCTAATGCATCAGGTCCTTCTTTTGATTTTAATAATGTATTAGTAAATGTTGTAATGAACAGTAACTAAGATTAATAAATGCATTAGAAGTGTTTTCATTGTTAGTTCATGTTATGCAATTAATACTAATAAATAGAACCTTACTGTAAAGTTATATTTGTAATGCAAATGACAATAACATGATTACGCCTGTAACCTAGCAATGAAAACAAAACAAACGCATTAAAGACAAAACATGCTTCTTTTATAATCAGCAGTTTACAGTAACTGAACAGTGCAGTGCCGTTTTCACAGGTCTTTACTAATCTTAAACAGATATATCTGAACTGCATTCAAAATGGCAAGCATAAAGCAACATTAATACATAAATGTTATTTTTAGAGAAGAAATTACCTGCTGTGATTGGATCTCTATCTCTCAGAGCAGTTTAGAGCCAAAGACAGTCCCGTCTGTAAGTCTCAGTGTGTGTGTGTGTGTGTGTGTGTGTGTGTGTGTGTGTGTGTATCATTACAGGCCGTCTATGTCAAGGATCCGTCCTTGTGAATAATGTACAAGCTTCTCTCGGAAACCCTGTAAGTAAAAACCAGCAGGGTAAACTTGACTCACTTCATTTCCTCTGAGTAGAGAGCACTGCTTGTTGCTGGCTTCATGGGATTAGTATGAAAACCGTGGCCTCCATGCGGACGGCTTTGTTTTGCTCTATCTCCAGGCAACAGAGATGTGCCGTTCTGCCTGCTGGTTTTATTGCTTTGTTGTAAGCTTGCTGAGTGAGGAGCACGTAGCTTGTTTTGTTATTAGATGACGTTTTAATGCACAAATGTAATGCTATTGTAAAACAACATTTTGCAGCATTGCTGTGGCTACAGTAGTTTTGGTTAACCTTTGCCCTTTCTGGTTACCACTTTGAGACCAGCACCTGACAAAGGGATGGATTTTAAACTTATCTTTTTACAGTAAATGAGATTTTTACTCCATATTTAATTTTTCACACACAAAGAGAGGCAATCCATTTTATTGAATGTGTTAGTTTTACGTTTAACCCTTTCCATGCCGATAATTGGTGACCTAAAATTGTCCAGTCATTTTACATAGCATGACCTAGATCTTACAGTAAGTGGAGAAAACCGTTTCTCTGTTAGATATGTAGCAGGTATGCCGTAGTATCGGCATACATGGAATATGATATATCTGACAGCATGAATCACAACTAGATTTATTTTTGACCTGTTAAGTATAACATTTCACTTACAGTCACGCAAAATATCACTGCATTTGTCATTGCATTTATGCACCAAGAGAGGGCAGTAAACTGCCTTGAAGTTTATTTACCTGATTGATGATGCAAAAGTGTTTTGAAAGCATGCAAAAGAGTTCATTGCATCTTGCATCTTTAAAGTTAGGGGGAAAAAAATCACTTTTTTATGTACAGTTCCTGCTGAGGAAATAAATACAATATGAACAATTAAGATGTGCTTTATCTTTAATCTCCAGTTTCACAGACAAGGCTTAAGTTTGGAAGCATAACATTGCGTTACCATAGAAACGGTACTCTAAATTCTTTTTGCGGGCTCCTCCTCTGTTCCCCTATCCTCCCCTAAGAACTCAGGTATTGGGTCCAAAGCATTCTTGAATTACATCCTTTTAGGTTTGGGGTCATTTTCACGTCCATTCTCAAAAAGGGAGGTGGCAAGGGCTGAAGTGTTTTAAATAAAAGCAACTTGCACTGGCATATCTTAAAATACGTCAGTGCCATTGTTTTGTCTCCAGATGCACATTAGTAATGTTTTTTTTTTAGGGCACATTTATAAAAGCTACTTAAATTCCCTGATTAAACTAAGGCCTAATCTTGTCTTAACCTTAGCCCTGTCTTGTTTTAAACTGCAGCTTTGCTTGTTTTTCATCACCTCAATCTTCAGTCTCTGAATCATGGGTAAAGATGGCTTACTCAGATGTCTAGGTGAGTTATGACTCATTCACAGTCACGTGAAATATCACTACATTTGAGAGTGCAGCAAACTGCTTTGATGTTTCTTTACCTGATTGATGATGCATGAAAATATATTTCTGAAGCATGCACCCAAGATCATGCAAATTGCATTGAGTAAATAAAACAAAATGCATTTTCCTATAAATCAATTGAATATTGAATCTCTTGAAATGCTAAAGTTTTGTTTGAAACTGCAACTTTGCTTGTTTTCTTTACCACCTCAAACTTTAAACTTTGAGTCATTAGTAAAGTTAGCTGTCTATGTGAGGTATGACTCACCCAGATCTGGCCTCATCTGGGCCAACTATGGCACTTATGGCTCAATTCTGGCAGCGGCAAAGGTCATATGCAGGGCTCCAGACATTTTGACATTTCTGCTGGTGTGCACTGGTGCCCAACTGATAAGAGCTGCCATTTCTGTTACATATGAGAAACGGCAAACAAAACGAAAGCTGAACAGAACCGCTCTACTCGTTTGAGCTGTTCTGCATGGACTGTTTATCAGCTCGGGGCAATAATAGACGGGAGCGAGAGCTAATACACGTAGGGGTGTTCAATTCCAGTTTTTTTTTGGAGTCGACTCCATAGACTCCCACTGTAGGAGTCTATGGAATCGACGCCTCGACTCCATTTACTTTACATCAAAACAGGGTAAGAAATAAGACAAAATTGCAGTTGTTGTTACACACTTCATTTATTTTCCCCCGACACAAAGACATTAAAACAGCACACTTTTAGCGTGACCGTCCAATTTAGTGATGACTTGATGAGTAGCTGTCAGCGTTGCTATCTAGCTGTTGCCAATACATCATTTTACAGAGGAAAAAGTCACGAAAAACAGCTGTTGTTGAGTGATAGCGCTAAACGCACATGATCATTGTCTTAAAAGGTTAAAGATAAATACTAAAATACATACAACAATGCACACTTATTGATGTGTTTATTCTTGATGTGAGTTTTTTTTTTTATGATTTATGGTTAGTTTAATGATTATGAATACAAGGTTAACCATGGAAAACCAAATCTATATTTACTGCATTAATATACCATAAATTAAACTAAAGCTAGCATGGAAGAAGCCTATGTGTAATTACAAACTAAAGTCTCCATGGATGTTATCTATTTCTAAAGTGAGCTACAGTACATGTACACTGTCAGAAAAAAAAGGTACACTGCTGTCACTGGGGCGGTACCCTAAAGTACAAAACAGAAAAGGTATTAATGTGAACCTTTAAGGTACTAATACACACTCTTAAAGCACTGATATGTACCTTTAAGGTGCTAATACGCTCTCTTAAAGCACCGATATGTACCTTTAAGGTACTAATACGCACTCTTAAAGCACTTATATGTACCTTTAAGGTACTAATACGCTCTCTTAAAGCACTGATATGTACCTTTAAGGTGCTAATACACTCTCTTAAAGCACTGATATGAACCTTTAGTACATGGTACTAATATGCTCTCTTAAAGCACTGATATGTACCTTTAAGGTGCTAATACACTCTCTTAAAGCACTGATATGTACCTTTAAGGTACTAATACGCTCTCTTAAAGCACTGATATGTACCTTTAAGGTGCTAATATGCTCTCTTAAAGCACTGATATGTACCTTTAAGGTGCTAATACGCTCTCTTAAAGCACTGATATGTACCTTTAGTACAAGGTACTAATACGCTCTCTTAAAGCACTGATATGTACCTTTAGTACAAGGTACTACCTTTAATACGCTCTCTTAAAGCACTGATATGTACCTTTAAGGTGCTAATATACGCTCTCTTAAAGCACTGATATGTACCTTTAAGGTACTAATACGCTCTCTTAAAGCACCGATATGTACCTTTAAGGTACTAATACGCACTCTTAAAGCACTGATATGTACCTTTAAGGTACTAATGCGCTCTCTTAAAGCACTGATATGTACCTTTAAGGTGCTATCACGCACTCTTAAAGCACTGATATGTACCTTTAGTACATGGTGCTAATCACGCTCTCTTAAAGCACTGATATGTACCTTTAAGGTACTAATACACTCTCTTAAAGCACTGATATATACCTTACCTTTCCTGAGGTACCATTACAAAGGTGCTAATACGCTCTCTTAAAGCACTGATATGTACCTTTTAAGGTACTAATACGCTCTCTTAAAGCACTGATATGTACCTTTAAGGTACTAATACGCTCTCTTAAAGCACTGATATGTACCTTTAAGGTGCTAATACGCTCTCTTAAAGCACTGATATGTACCATTAAGGTACTAATACGCACTCTTAAAGCACTGATATGTACCATTAAGGTGCTAATACGCTCTCTTAAAGCACTGATATGTACCTTTAGTACAAGGTACTAATACGCCTCTTAAAGCACTGATATGTACCTTTAAGGTACTAATACACACTCTTAAAGCACTGATATGTACCATTAAGGTTCTAATACGCTCTCTTAAAGCACTGATATGTACCTTTAGTACAAGGTACTAATACGCTCTCTTAAAGCACTGATATGTACCTTTTAAGGTACTAATACACTCTCTTAAAGCACTGATATGTACCATTAAGGTTCTAATACGCTCTCTTAAAGCACTGATATGTACCTTTAGTACAAGGTACTAATACGCTCTCTTAAAGCACTGATATGTACCTTTTAAGGTACTAATACACTCTCTTAAAGCACTGATATGTACCTTTAAGGTACACTGATATACGCTCTCTTAAAGCACTGATATGTACCTTTAGTACAAGGTAGCTACTAATACGCTCTCTTAAAGCACTGATATGTACCTTTTTTAAGGTACCTTTAAGGTACTAATACGCTCTTAAAGCTTAAAGCTTAAAGCACTGATATGTACCTTTAAGGTACTAATACACGCTCTCTTAAAGCACTGAAATGTACCTTTAAGGTACTAATACGCACTCTTAAAGCACTGATATGTACCTTTAGTACAAGGTACTAATACGCTCTCTTAAAGCTGATATGTACCTTTTTAAAGCACTGATATGTACCTTTTAAGGTACTAATATGTGCCATTTAGGGGTGAGTAAGGTACAAGGATGTACCTTTTCACTTTTGTACCTTAGGGTGACAGCACTGTACCTTTTTTCTGAGATAAATGTATGACAATTTCACTCTCTACCTCTTTTCGTTTTCATTAAAACAAATCTTAAGCATATTAATAGTTGTTAAGGTACTAAGGTAATTTTAAGGTACTAATACACTCTCTTAAAGCACTGATATGTACCATTAAGGTTCTAATACGCTCTCTTAAAGCACTGATATGTCCACTAAGGTACTATAGCACTCTGATATGTACCATTAAGGTGCTAATACGCTCTCTTAAAGCACTGATATGTACCTTTAAAGGTACTAATACACTCTCTTAAAGCACTGAAATGTACCTTTAAGGTACTAATACGCTCTCTTAAAGCACTGATATGTACCTTTAAGGTACTAATACACACTCTTAAAGCACTGATATGTACCATTAAGGTTCTAATACGCTCTCTTAAAGCACTGATATGTACCTTTAGTACAAGGTACTAATACGCTCTCTTAAAGCACTGATATGTACCTTTAAGGTACTAATACACTCTCTTAAAGCACTGATATGTACCATTAAGGTTCTAATACGCTCTCTTAAAGCACTGATATGTACCTTTTAAGGTACTAATACACTCTCTTAAAGCACTGATATGTACCTTTAAGGTACTGATACGCTCTCTTAAAGCACTGATATGTACCTTTAAGGTACTGATACGCTCTCTTAAAGCACTGATATGTACCTTTAGTACAAGGTACTAATACGCTCTCTTAAAGCACTGATATGTACCTTTAGTACAAGGTACTAATACGCTCTCTTAAAGCACTGATATGTACCTTTAGTACAAGGTACTAATACGCTCTTTTAAAGCACTGATATGTACCTTTTAAGGTACTAATATGTGCCATTTAGGGGTGAGTAAGGTACAAGGATGTACCTTTTCACTTTTGTACCTTAGGGTGACAGCACTGTACCTTTTTTTTCTGAGATAAATGTATGACAATTTCACTCTCTACCTCTTTTCGTTTTCATTAAAACAAATCTTAAGCATATTAATAGCCACACAAATGTAGTTCAGGCAATGCGTACATTGATTATCTTCACTGTATATATTTAGCCTATAACAAAATGAAATGTAAAACAACCCTGCCTCTTTTGGTTTAGCTACATTTAAAAAAAACAAAAACAAAACATATTAATATGTGGTTCACGCATTATGTGTGCTCTGTTATATGATCTTCACTGTAATAAAATTAAATATGACATAAAACACACTATTTTTGTTAAATGTCAGTTTTAATGATCAAAGAAATAAATGAAACTTCACTCTGCCCTCAGCCAAAACGAATAGCCAGGGAACAAATTATAGATTCATGGGACCAAAGATCGCCCGTTAGATCTACACAAGACAAATTATATCTCCTGTTTAGCCACTACAGAGACATCAGAGTTAGTGGCAAACGTCAGAAGGATTAGCCGAGGTAAGGCTGCTCTCGCCGGGGGTTAATGAGTGCTGAGCGCTCGCTGAACTACTGGATCTCACAGCTCCGAAAAACACCAGATCAAAAGTTCAAATAGCCGCACTCTTTATAAATAAACCACAGATTTGAGCTTTAAACAAGTACATTCTCGCCTGAAAAAGTCAGTAGTAACACAATAACATTAGTATTTTTAGTTAATACGCTCTCTTAAAGCACTGATATGTACCTTTAGTACAAGGTACTAATACGCTCTCTTAAAGCACTGATATGTACCTTTAGTACAAGGTACTAATACGCTCTCTTAAAGCACTGATATGTACCTTTAAGGTGCTAATACGCTCTCTTAAAGCACTGATATGTACCTTTAAGGTACTAATACGCTCTCTTAAAGCACTGATATGTACCTTTAAGGTACTAATACACTCTCTTAAAGCACTGATATGTACCTTTAGTACATGGTGCTAATACGCTCTCTTAAAGCACTGATATGTACCTTTAAGGTACTAATACACTCTCTTAAAGCACTGATATATACCTTTAAGGTGCTAATACGCTCTCTTAAAGCACTGACATGTACCTTTTAAGGTACTAATACGCTCTCTTAAAGCACTGATATGTACCTTTAAGGTACTAATACGCTCTCTTAAAGCACTGATATGTACCTTTAAGGTGCTAATACGCTCTCTTAAAGCACTGATATGTACCTTTAAGGTACTAATACGCACTCTTAAAGCACTGATATGTACCATTAAGGTGCTAATACGCTCTCTTAAAGCACTGAAATGTACCTTTAGTACAAGGTACTAATACGCTCTCTTAAAGCACTGATATGTACCTTTTAAGGTACTAATACACACTCTTAAAGCACTGATATGTACCATTAAGGTTCTAATACGCTCTCTTAAAGCACTGATATGTACCTTTAGTACAAGGTACTAATACGCTCTCTTAAAGCACTGATATGTACCTTTTAAGGTACTAATACGCTCTCTTAAAGCACTGATATGTACCTTTAGTACAAGGTACTAATACGCTCTCTTAAAGCACTGATATGTACCTTTTAAGGTACTAATACACTCTCTTAAAGCACTGATATGTACCTTTAAGGTACTGATACGCTCTCTTAAAGCACTGATATGTACCTTTTAAGGTACTAATACGCTCTCTTAAAGCACTGATATGTACCTTTAAGGTACTAATACGCTCTCTTAAAGCACTGATATGTACCTTTAAGGTACTAATACGCTCTCTTAAAGCACTGAAATGTACCTTTAAGGTACTAATACGCTCTCTTAAAGCACTGATATGTACCTTTAAGGTACTAATACGCACTCTTAAAGCACTGATATGTACCTTTAGTACAAGGTACTAATACGCTCTTTTAAAGCACTGATATGTACCTTTTAAGGTACTAATATGTGCCATTTAGGGGTGAGTAAGGTACAAGGATGTACCTTTTCACTTTTGTACCTTAGGGTGACAGCACTGTACCTTTTTTTTCTGAGATAAATGTATGACAATTTCACTCTCTACCTCTTTTCGTTTTCATTAAAACAAATCTTAAGCATATTAATAGTTGTTAAGGTACTAAGGTAATTTTAAGGTACTAATACACTCTCTTAAAGCACTGATATGTACCATTAAGGTTCTAATACGCTCTCTTAAAGCACTGATATGTACCATTAAGGTACTAATACGCACTCTTATAGCACTGATATGTACCATTAAGGTGCTAATACGCTCTCTTAAAGCACTGATATGTACCTTTAAAGGTACTAATACACTCTCTTAAAGCACTGATATGTACCTTTAAGGTACTAATACGCTCTCTTAAAGCACTGATATGTACCATTAAGGTACTAATACACTCTCTTAAAGCACTGATATGTACCTTTAGGACAAGGTACTAATAAGCTCTCTTAAAGCACTGATATGTACCTTTGATATGTATACACACTCTTAAAGCAGGATATTATAAGGTTCTAACGCTCTCTTAAAGCACTGATATGTACCTTTAGGACAAGGTACTAATACACTCTCTTAAAGCACTGATATGTACCTTTAAGGTACTAATACACACTCTTAAAGCACTGATATGTACCATTAAGGTTCTAATACGCTCTCTTAAAGCACTGATATGTACCTTTTTAGTACAACTCTTAAAGCACTGATATGTACCATTAAGGTTTTAATAAAGCACTGATATGTACCTTTTAAGGTACTAATACACTCTCTTAAAGCACTGATATGTACCATTAAGGTTCTAATACACTCTCTTAAAGCACTGATATGTACCATTAAGGTTCTAATACGCTCTCTTAAAGCACTGATATGTACCTTTTAAGGTACTAATACACTCTCTTAAAGCACTGATATGTACCTTTAAGGTACTGATACGCTCTCTTAAAGCACTGATATGTACCTTTAAGGTACTGATACGCTCTCTTAAAGCACTGATATGTACCTTTAAGGTACTAATACACACTCTTAAAGCACTGATATGTACCATTAAGGTTATAATACGCTCTCTTAAAGCACTGATATGTACCTTTAGGACAAGATACTAATAAGCTCTCTTAAAGCACTGATATGTACCTTTAAGGTACTAATACACACTCTTAAAGCACTGATATGTACCATTAAGGTTCTAATACGCTCTCTTAAAGCACTGATATGTACCTTTAGTACAAGGTACTAATACGCTCTCTTAAAGCACTGATATGTACCTTTTAAGGTACTAATACACTCTCTTAAAGCACTGATATGTACCATTAAGGTTCTAATACACTCTCTTAAAGCACTGATATGTACCATTAAGGTTCTAATACGCTCTCTTAAAGCACTGATATGTACCTTTTAAGGTACTAATACACTCTCTTAAAGCACTGATATGTACCAGGTTAAGGTTCTAATACACTCTCTTAAAGCACTGATACGCTCTGTACCATTAAGGTTCTAATACGCTACTCTCTTAAAGCACTGATATGTACCTTTAGTACAAGGTTCTAATACGCTCTCTTAAAGCACTGATATGTACCTTTAGTACAAGGTACTAATACGCTCTTTTAAAGCACTGATATGTACCTTTTAAGGTACTAATATGTGCCATTTAGGGTGAGTAAGGTACAAGGATGTACCTTTTCACTTTTGTACCTTAGGGTGACAGCACTGTACCTTTTTTTTCTGAGATAAATGTATGACAATTTCACTCTCTACCTCTTTTCGTGTTCATTAAAACAAATCTTAAGCATATTAATAGCCACACAAATGTAGTTCAGGCAATGCGTACATTGATTATCTTCACTGTATATATTTAGCCTATAACAAAATGAAATGTAAAACAACCCTGCCTCTTTTGGTTTAGCTACATTTAAAAAAAACAAAAACAAAACATATTAATATGTGGTTCACGCATTATGTGTGCTCTGTTATATGATCTTCACTGTAATAAAATTAAATATGACATAAAACACACTATTTTTGTTAAATGTCAGTTTTAATGATCAAAGAAATAAATGAAACTTCACTCTGCCCTCAGCCAAAACGAATAGCCAGGAAACAAATTATAGATTCATGGGACCACAGATCGCCTGTTAGATCTACACAAGACAAATTATATCTCCTGTTTAGCCACTACAGAGACATCAGAGTTAGTGGCAAACGTCAGAAGGATTAGCCGAGGTAAGGCTGCTCTCGCCGGGGGTTAATGAGTGCTGAGCGCTCGCTGAACTACTGGATCTCACAGCTCCGAAAAACACCAGATCAAAAGTTCAAATAGCCGCACTCTTTATAAATAAACCACAGATTTGAGCTTTAAACAAGTACATTCTCGCCTGAAAAAGTCAGTAGTGACACAATAATATTAGTATTTTTAGTTTTCTCATCCACTACTGACACTTGTTGGTCGGTGCATGATGCATTCTGGGATATTGGTCTGTCTAAAGTCCACACAAGTCTCCTCTCCATGTATCCTCAATAAAAGGGGCGGATCAAGGACACATTTGAGGATTTGAACTGTACTTGGCTAGATGTGAACTTTGAATTGCAACAGTACTTGGGCAGTGACTGATGACGATTCATAACGCATATTGAGAAACGGCTTTTGATTAACTTGTTCAGATGTGTTTGATTAGGGTTGAAGCAAAACTCAGCAGGACTGTAGCTCTCCAGGATCGGAGATCGCCAACGCTGCTATAGAAGAACAATGGTACAGTTAATAAGAGTAGAATATTAAAATTTTCCCTGCAATAATTAGATTTTTTCACATTACTGTAATAAAAGTTCATTTTATCTGCATATCAAATCAAGCTCAGTGCTTTACCGTTAAATTTCCAATAAACAAACATGTTATATTATTAGTAACTGCACCTATTAACAAAATTATTAAATTAACTTTATGATGGATTTTCCTCCAGCGCCACCAAATCAGGTGCTGGTGCCACCATCTATAAATCTTAGTGGCACAGGTGCCACTGCTCTCAAATGTTAGTCTGGAGCCCTGATATGGGCCATATCTGGCCCACACACATCAAGCCGGTTTTAGTGTGAGCTGTGGCTTGCTGCGTGTGGCCCATGTGACCTTTGCCGCTGCCAGAACTGAGCCATATGTGCCATATTTGGCCCAGATGAGGTCCGGATATGTAAGCTATTGCCAGCCACACTCAGGTTGAGTCAAACTATCATTCCATGCGGTATGTGGGCCAGAAGAATGTGGGAGATGTGGGCCACAACTGGGCCAGATGTCATTTGCTATCTGAGTAACAATCCATCTACTCATCAAAATACATTCAGTGTGACTAAAATGCCTAGACGCTTCACCTCGAGTCACCTGCATGTCTTATCTAGGTCATCTGGGTAAGGTGACGGCTGGTCTGGATCCATCATATATATCCCCTCATTTTGCTAAGTAGGACGTGTGTCATTCTGCTGAGTAGGACGTGTTCCCAGATCAACGTCCTGGTTAGGGTTTGGAATAATGGCTATGTTTGTTTGCTCCAGGACCAACAAAACATTATGATCCAGAAATACGTAATACTTGGCGAAATCATGGTCACCCACCCAGGATGCTGTCGTTATCTAATAAATGACTATATATTGAGCCTGTTTTGTTTGTTCTGTGCTATTTTGGCTGCAGATGAATATAGACCATGGTATTCTGAGTATTTAAATTGTAATCGTGTGTTTTTGAGCATTAAAACAAGATTAAAACCAAGGCTTTCTTTGAGCCTTTTGCACACTATAGTTGTCTTTTGCTTGGTGTTGCTTCAGATGCTTTAGTGCATCTGTCGCTAAATTAAACATTAATATCCTCGCCAAAAGACCATCAGCAAATTGCTTGTGTGGGAAAGGTGATCTAAGGGACATTTCAGAGCTTCCTCACACACCGCTGCTTCACACTTACACAGACAGGGAAGGATCTGGTTTCTGGTCTGAGAAGCCCAACACCTTCTTGTTTTCTCTGGCTCGTTCAGACACATCTCGAGCTAGAAAAGCTTGGACGGTCAGTGATAATGGGACACAGGAGATTTGGGATGACTGGGAAATGAAGCTTGCTGGCAATAGTTAATGATGAGAGAGTAATCACTGTACAAATCTTGCCAGGGAGATGTTATGTCTTAACAAACTTCTTTGAATTTTTCATCCACCAGGAGAAGGTCAAATCTTTTAGAAAAGTAAAAGCTGCCCTAAATAGAAATTATATTAGGATAGGCTGTATGTAACGTGCAATAAACCAATCAGAGTCTCATCTCCCATTCCCTTTAAAAGCCAGTTGTGCTCGCACCATGGCGGATTCACTATTTACATGCGAGAGGAAACACTGACTGCTTCTCCAGAGAAGAGTCCTTTTATTTTTAATATTTAGAAATGTGTGTGTGCTTCTGCGCGTCCCTGTGTGTGTGTGTGTGTGTGTGTGAGAGAGAGAGAGAGAGAGAGAGAGAGAGTGAGAGTGAGAGTGAATGTACGCGCGTTGTGCACCACCTATAGGCTCATATTACTAACACACCCTTTAAAGGGGGATGTCTAATGCTATTTCATGCATTCTGACTTATTTACACTGTTAAAGAGTTGATTCTCATGCTAAACATAGCCAAAATTTAAAAAAAATTAGTTGTATGAGTATTTCTGTGCCAAATACACTCCTTCAGGATTCAAATACGTTTCTGAACGTTTTTTCTTCTTCGAGTATGGACATATTACGTCAAAATGGGTGGAATTCCTTGTATGGACACACCAGAAAGAGCATGCACACACACACACACACACACACACACACACACACACACACACACACACACACACACACACACACACACTTCAACCAGATCCATCATTGAGCTTCGCTCGGGTTACGGGAGCCATCGTCAGCGCTGTCATTTTGTTTTTGGACCACAACATCAACAATGTCACTAAAGAAGTGTGTTTCTAGTGTGAGGGAAAGATCACGAATGTATTGTGTGTGTGTGTGTGTACGTGTCTCTTTAGCTCCGCCCACTGCATGCCTCCACGAGTTTGGCTGTTTTCGGAAAGAGCTGGAACAGCGTATCTGTCTTTAATAAATCTAATAAAACTAAAGACTTTTTTTTTTTTAGATATGACCAGTGTTCTGCAAGTTACTTCCAAACTGTAATACATTATAGATTGCTTGTTACTGTTATTTAAAACAGAATTGTAATGTGTTACATTAATCCTGTATTACTTTTGAGTTACTTTCACCAAAATAACTACAGAAGTAGAACTTAACATTCCAAAAGGACAAAATGTAGGCGACTACAGAGCATTTTACATCCAGTAGAAGACGATATGATGTAGCATAATGACTGTGGGCTATCTAGGCTACTAACAATATAGCATATAATTGGCAAAGTGAAGGCTCAAGACAATGCACGAAAGGATGACAGAATCACAAACGATCCAAGTCTGTTAAAAGTATGGTAGAGGTAAAGTGATTATCTGGCAATATCTGGGAATAGCTTGGGTCTATTCATATTAGACACAACAGAACTGTGTGTAAACTCTAATGCCATGACAAGATGCACATTTGCTCTTATTGTTGTCATTATTTTATTCTCTTTGAATTCAAGAGGTTCACAACACAAAAACGTCATTGCAAGTGAAAAAGTGCAAGAGATGGTTTTTTTTAATTGCTAGTGCTATTTTGTGACGTCAATAGTTCTTTCGGTTTTAGACAAAGGTTGCATTTGACTGCATTTGACTATTATGTTCTTCTTGTCCTTATATCTGACAAACTCAGATTAATGCGCATATGTCCATCTCGCAAATTTACAGTCTTCCTCTGCCATCTTCACCCATTAAGCCTTGTTTATACTTTCGTCTGGCTCCGCAGCGCGAGCCTCCGCTGACTGTGCACGTGCCTCGTCCATTTGGAGAGGTGTTTACACTCGACGCGCTCACCGTTGTGCTATTCTTTGAAACGACAGGGAAGGATCTGGTTTCTGGTCTATTGACTGACCACGAACGGGTAACTTGCTTGTCTCGCGGTCTTGCTGTTTTTCTTTTTTTTTTGTCTGAACAATTCAATTTTGGGCTAAAAGTGTGTTGTAACGCAAGCATTACTGAAAATGTACTGAGTAAAATATTACTGAAAATTGATTAGTAATGCCTTACACTACTGCGTTACAGCAAAAAGTAATGCGTTACTATAATGCATTACTTTTGTAACGCGTTACTTCCAACACTGGATATGAAGGATGCAATACTACTCTGTAGGTACTCGAGATTAACATGAGACTGGCTGAAACTGTGTGTTATCCCCCCTTTAAATAACACAAAAAATACTGCATTTTCAGTTCCTCAAAATAGCAACAAGCCAACAATGCACCTGAACACACCTGGTTTTCAGACCAGCACGCCATGGGCGAACAGACGCACCAGTGCATTTGCTATTTAAACACCGTGACACTGGACGTGAAAATGAGAACTGCGTCGAGCTGAAACTAGCAAAAAACACTTGTGCTGGCTTCACATTGCGCCGGGTGTATGATAGGGCCCAAGATGTTCCAGCAATTATAGAATCACCCATATACTCTTTTTCCAAATTGTCCTTGCCTTAAATACATTCTGTTTTTCAGAGGCAGAGAGACATATTTATGTATTTTAATGATTTGTTTTGGTTAGCTGAAGCACTTTGGAGAGGCTCCGTGTTGAACACATGCTGTGATTGTTACATCTGTCTTGTGTTTCTATGATCAGCTCTTCATGTCTATCAGCTCCTGCTGTCTGGTGCGGCTTTATAGAGTCAGTTACAGGATTACACTCGTCTTGTCGCCTTGATGTCAGGTTTTATGAATTCTTAATTTCCTGACTCGGTAAACATCTTGTAGATCTCTTGTTTTGAAATCGATTTAACTCTCGTCTTGTATTATCCATTAAACTGTGTGAAGGTGTGTTATAAGCTCTAAGATGGTCTCTGGAAAACTGGCAAATGGAAGTGTGTTTGAATCAAGGATGTGGTTTTTGCTCAGACCTCAGCTGACCTGCTTTATAAATGTTTACCTGGATGCCGTTCAAAGAATCTTGTCTGAGACTCATCCCATGGTCAGAAATGGAAACCTTTCTTTATATGAGCTAATTCAAACCGTGTCTACTTTTAGTCTAACGTTTCACTGGTTTTGGCGTGTCTCCCCAGACTTATTTTGGGTTTATTTAGGTCATGTTAAAGAAACACAAGCAATGTTTTTTCTCCTCATTTGGTGAAATATTTAAGGTGTCACGACTGTTACAGATTTCAACAAACTCTAGTAGTGCTGGTTGTAAATCACCAGTTGTGTCTAGGAGTTCAAATACAGTCCGTAAAACATAGTTTGCATACAGTATAAGACTATAATTGATGGCTTATATACACTGGCGTTACTCTTTATTTTGCTAGGTGTGTTAAAGGGATAGTTCACCCATAAATTTAAATTCTGTCATAATTTACTCACCCTCCAAACATGTACAAAATTCTTTATTCTGCAGAAGAAAAACAGATGCAAAATGTAACTATATTATCGCCCAGCACTTAATGTAAAGTTGGATATATAAGTATGTCTATCTTCATCGACATACAAACAGTTGTTATAGGTGATATATATTAAATGGCAAATCTCAGCTGCTTTATTGCTTTTATCGTTGCTAAATATAAATGCAACTATAAAAAGACATGAAGATTTTAAAGGGATAGTTCACCCAAAAATGAAAATTATCCCATGATTTACTCCCCCTCTAGTCATCCTGGGTGTGTATGACATTCTTCTTTCAGACGAACACAATCAGAGTTATATTAAAAATGTCCTGCTAATCCAAGCTTTATAATGGCAGTGACGGTTGGGTCATTTTTGAAGTCCATAAAAGTGCATCTATCCATCATATAACTGCTCCCCACGGCTCCGGGGGTTAGTAAAGGCCTTCTGAAGCAAAGTGGAGCATTTGTGTAAGAAAAATATCCATATTTAAAACTTTATAGACTAAAATAACTAGCGGTCAGCGGTACGTAAGTCGACTTACGGTGAAAGAGTAACCCCTGACGCATCGCAAGCTTTGACGCCTCTCGTGGATAGGGCTGGGCAACAAACTCAAGCCCCTCTTCTCTTATATTGAAATCCTCCGCATTTCTCCTTAAAAATTCTCGTTTTAGACTCTAATTCATGACCGGTGTTTCGCTCTATCCTCTGTGCTTCTGCGTTCATCAATACGCATACGTCAAGGGTTCAAGGGTCAAGGGTTCAGGGGTTACTCTTTCACCATAAGTCGACCTGTGCACCGCTGACTGCCAAAAGCTAGTTATTTTAGTCTATAAAGTTTTAAATATGGATATTTTTCTTACACAAATGCATCGCTTTGCTTCAGAAGGCCTTTATTAACCCCCCGGAAGCGTGTGGAGCAGTTATATGATGGATAGATGCACTTTTATAGACTTCAAAAATGAGCCATTTATGCATTTGGCAGACGCTTTTATCCAAAGCGACTTACATTGCATTCAAGGTACACATTTTTACATTTGGTCAGTTCTTGCTTTCCCTGGGAATCGAACCCATGACCTTGGCATTGCTAGCGCCACTCTCTTATTGTTTGAGCTACAGGAAAGCGGACCCAAAAATTCCCTGCCTGAATCATTTAACTCTGATTATATTCGTCTGAAAGAAGAATGTCATATACACCTAGGATGACTTGATAAGAGCTTCCTAGGAGAGGAGAGTAAATCATGGGCTAATTTTCATTTTTGGGTGAACTAACCCTTAAATATATTATAAACATCATTTTCAGAAAAGTGCTGCACACATAAAAAAGACTTGATTTGAAGGAGCTTTGAAAAATATCAAGCGTAGCGTCAGTTCTGGCAGGTCACGTTAGTCAAGCTCGCATCAGCTGACTGTCAGCTGATCACGTCTACCAATAGGAATACGACGTCTATCACAGCATGCATATATAAGCACCTCAGTACTATCAGCGCTATCACCAAATTGTTTTGTACATTAATGATATCTGCAATACAGTACGTTGGTTCTGTTCTGTTTACCCTAAGGGGGGTTATCGCTGCTCTCCCTGCTCTTATCCACTAGGCTGCACAGGGAGTTCTTGCCCAGAACAGAACCATACCGCCAATCCAGATTATATGATAATAGTCAATCAATCATCTTTCACGATAGTGGTCCTGACAGAAGAGTCTGTTTTAGTCAGTGGTCAATGGGAGCCAAAATATCTTCTTCATATCCGAGTAAAATATATATAGGCTTTGAGGGTGAGTAAATGGTCAACGTTTTTTGGGTTACAATAATACTACAATAGTCAACAGGAAGAGCAAGAGATGAAATATCACGGCTTGACACTTTAATGCTTCATCTTTTTGATTTACTATTATGTTAATATGAAAGGGCTACAGATACGTATTTCTCTCCACACTGCTCTCTTGACTTCAGAACGTGACCTCCCATTTAAACACAAACACATGTGAAACTTTGCCTCATGCGATCCCGCAAATCACAGTTCACACAAACCCTCGAGGAAACTGAACATAACTCTTTTCTTTAGATACAGAATTTACAGATGATGCACACAGTAAAAGCAGTTCTCATGTTCTTTCACATAAAAACGTTTAATTTACAGTACACTTACAAAACAGAAGAGAAAAACAAGCAGAGGGTCTCTGTACGTCATTCACAGATGGTTCTTGTTAGTGGTGAAGGCAGTGGGATCTCAGTAGGACCCTTTACATTTCACAGTTAAAGAACTTTCTTACACATTGAGCGTCTGTGATAGTGTCAAAAACCCTTGGAGTGGGAGATTGTGTGTCATTTATTCTTAAAGAGTCAGACAGACACTGAAGGGGTCGAATCAGTGGTGCCTGTATGTCTGTTCCAGATATGGATACGCCCTGATATTTCATTAGCTTTTCCATTATTAAATCCAAAACGTTCTTCCATTTTAAAAAAAGAAAAGAAAAACAAACAGGCTTGAGCATTTCGACAGATTTAAAGGAATTGTCTGGGTTCAATGCAAGTTGAGCTTCTGTGGTCTGCTTTCCATTACCACAGAAATCACCTTGAGCCTTCATTCACATTAACAGTAATGTATTCACACTGCAAAACAACAACAACAAAATCCTTACTCTGTACATTTGTCTTGTTTTCCAGACATTCTTAAAATCAAGAGAAGCAAAATGACGTGAGATATTAAAGGGATAGTTGATGTTTATCTGCTTACCCCCAGGGCAGGTATAGGTGATTTTGTTACTTCAGTAGAGCACAAATGAAGATCTTTAACTCCAACCATTGCAGTCTGTCAGTCGTGTAATGCATGTCAATGGTAACACATGAGCGCTATGAGAGTAAAAAAAAAAAAACATGCACATACAAATCCATATTAAACCCTGCGGCTCGCAATGACACATTGATGTCTTAAGACACGAAACGATCGGTTTGTGCGAGAAACCGAACAGTATTTATATCATTTATGATTGATTGAGCGCTGATAGTGATCTCTCGCGCGTATCTCTACACCTGACCTCACTTACCAGAAGTGATCGCGCGCTGAAAGCTGTTGGACATAGTGGTGTATTAGAGGTAAAAAATTATATATACACTGTTCGGTTTCTTGCACAAACCGATCATTTCGTGTCATCACGAGCCGGAGGGTTTAATATGGATTGGTCTGTGCATGTTTTTTTTACTGCTTTTTTTTACTCTCATAGATTTTTGTTACCATTGACATGCATTATACGACTGACAGACTGCAACGGTTGGAGTTAAAAATCTTCATTTGTGCTCTACTGAAGAAACAAATCACTGTGCATCTGCCCTGGAGGTAAGCAGATAAACATCACATTTGTATTTTTGGGTGAACTATCCTTTAAGTCTTGTTTTTGTAAAAAAAAAAATAATATATATATATATATATATATATATATATATATATATATATATATATATATAAAAATAAACTAGTTTTTCAGTTGAATGAAGTTTTTGCTACCCCAGTGGCAGATGTTTTTGTTTGTTTGGAGCTTAAACTCAACTTTTTCAGAAAACAAGACTTGATAGGCCTTTCTTGTATCCTTTAGCTTCTTAAGTTAATATATCTTGGTATTCTGTAAGAATGTCTAGATATTTATACTGGAAAAGAAACAAAATATTGAGTATGGGGGCATTTACATGACACTGTTTTCAACTAAAAATGGGAAATATTTTATGCATTTTGGCCGTTCATTTACACGACAACAGCATTTTGGAGGCCTGAAAACGCAAACTTGAAAACAGGTTGAAAATCATACCATCTCCATGTGAACTACAAAAACGGGTTCAAATTTATGAAAACAGTGACTACTTTACATGTGCAGCAATAACTGTTTATAATAATCAGAGTACGTCTTAAATCACAGTAAGGTGTTTACATGACATGAGCAGAACTCTTCACTCCAGTTTACATGCAATTTTCATTATTCTGATTATTCGCTAATACGTATGGTTATACCACACTCAGACAGGCATACAGTATGCATGTTACCGGCCATTGTTGTCGCATCAAATTAATGCATTTTTATGGATGTAGCTTACTGGAGATTATTCGGCGCCGTGATGAACACTGCAATGCCGGGATCAGAGACTGCACAGCGAGTTGTGTTGTTGAGTTTAGTGATTTGGAGAAGAGAAAACTTTAGAATAATGTCACGAAGTTCATTCATGAAGTTGTGTGAACAGCACTGTATCCGTGTACGTCCGTGCAGAATGGTAATAATGTGATTAAGACGTTTACATGCCTGTTTATTATCGGCGTACACCACATAGTTTAATGCGACTATGGTTACTACGATTATGAGCTTAATCGCATTTGTTTGATCGAAGTTTTGCGTTTACATGAGGTGGTTTAATTGCAATATTGTCAAAATCCTATTATAATCGAGGGAGCATGTAAAGTAGTCAGTGACATCATGCACATGCGTGTTCAGTCTATAGGCGTGTAGTGTTTCTCTACAAAGTGGCATCAGCATCTACTGTTTTTAGTCATTTTCACGGATCTGTGTGAATGGAGATTGTTTTGACAATGTTGTCATTTGTACATGAAACTTTTCAAAAATGTTTCCATTTTTAGTACATCATTGACATGCATGTAAACGTACAGTTCGTACAGTGTTCAATGAAAGTCTTGCACCGGAATAAACAATAAAAAACTGTTTCGCAACATTTACATTGCTTTTACTAAGTTGGCAGATACACCTTTATGTAGGGCTGCACGATGAATCGCAATTAACATGAACTCGCACTTGAATCGGCTTATCGCGATTATGAAATTGCAAAGGCTGCGATTATCTTTTATGTGCAGTTCTGTGATCATATAACGTGCGTTTGAAAAAGCAACACGCATCAAACATCTTTCCAAACATGAGAAGCATTTAGTCATGTTTAATCAATCAAAGCATTTCAATTTTCTGTTTATTCAGCTGACCGATATTACGTTCATGTTCATGACGTGCGCTATTATCTGCGTCTCATTTCGAAGGCTGCGTCCTCCGGAGGTCGCATTTGAAGGCTGCATACGTCATCAAGGATGACTTATTTAAGAAAAGTAACCATAATAAAATTGATTGTTATTCATTGTGAGGTGTAAAATACTGTAACATCTTTATTACTTTGCAATCTAACGGTTACATTTCTTAAATGAGACTGCCTCGATGACGTATGCAGCCTTCAAATGCGACCTCCGGAGGACGCAGCCCTCGAAATGAGACAGCTATTGTACTTCTGCGGCGCATATTTGGAGTACCCGGCGCATTAAATAATCATAACCGAGCAGACCAATCACAACAGAGCCATCTGACCAATCAGAGCAGAGCAGGCTCTCGGAAAGGGGCTTAGAGCAGTGTTGCCAAGTCTGCGGTTTTGCCGAGAATTGGGCTACTTTAACACTGTTGCTGTGGGCTGTTTTTCATGTCTGTGGGTTGAAGTGACCCCAATTATGTGATATTTAGCTCCAGAAATGTGAATTTTAGCAGGGGAACCCAGCCAAAAAACAAAACAAAACAGATTTTACCTCCCCGGAATGCGATTTTTAACCCCTGAAAGATATTTTGGGCTAGTTTTGAGTAGCAATTGGGCGGGTTTTGTTGTGAAAACCTGGCAGCCCTGGCTTAGAGAGACCAAATCCTTTATCGAAGCGTTTCAGGCACTGTGAGAAAAGAGCTGATGCTGTGTTTTTGACCTCGGATGCGTGTAAACCTTTAAAATAGCATAATAGGGCACTTTAATATAAGCAAAAATACATCAACTGCAGGACACTGAAGCTGTGCATAGAGATGAATTTGTATTAAACCCAGAACATTCCTGAGATGATTTTTTTGTGGCTATAAGTTATTTGTGCAAATGTCCTTATGTAAATTATTAGTTTATTAACAGATATGAGTCCAATTTGTAATGGGTAATATTTGTAGTGTGTTTTTTGCACTTTAGTCTGCGGTGGTTAAAAAAAGATTTGGGCATTCATTTTCATAATGTGCATATCAGAAGCATGTATGATAACAGTTTTTTTTCTCGAGACTAGTTTTAGTAACAGTTTGCAGTTTTCAGATGACAAGCTGTGTATTTTGGATTTGCTAAATATTAAACTTGAATCACAGATAAAACGTCAACATAGGAAAAAATTACTGTGTATATATACAATATGTACAGTTCACTTATGGTTGCATGTAAAACAAAAGAGTGAGAAAAAAAAAAAAAAAAAAAAAAAAAAAAAAAATCAACATTGTGTTATTATAAATAATGTTTTCTACCAAGAAATTGTAACGCTACACAGGCTTGTCCTCGAAGAGGATCTGAGCGTACACTGTTCCCGTGTTTGCAGATTTGGCTTCAGGCAGTGGCTTCATCAGTTCAAGCTCGGCGTATGTCAGACTCTCCTCTGCAATTTTGGGCTGTTGGGACGGGAAAACGGTTGCTCGCATATATAATATTAAAACACAACAACTGGCAGTTCTGCAATACAAATAACAAATTTCTATTTCATAAAAGTAACTTACCAAAACCACTTTTCTGGGCTGAGGTTTTAAAAGCTTTGGCTTTCGCATTTTGTCTGCAATGGGGGCTGAGATGTAATATTGGAGTTATTAAACTGAGATTTACAGTATGCACTTCAGTGACATATAGAGGTCGATTTGGGAATGTTACTCTACCTTTAGCCGGTATCTCTGGTGGCACATCTGGCTGCTCCACACTTTTATTTTTCTTGTACTTCCTCACCTTCTTGGGAAGAGCTGGAGACAGACTGACGACACTTGTGACCGTCTCCCCTGAACTGGACACACATGGACACGCTTTCAGTTTCTCAATTATTATATCATTGAAAAAATGTAAACTATATTATCACACAGTGATATAGTTTGATATATAGTAAATCCAACACAACAAAAATCTTATTGAGTATTTGCATATTGCATTTAGTACTGCATAAGGTATTGAGCTTATACTTAAAACAAGAAAAAAATGTCTGCCAATGGGATAAGAAAATTAGAGATTTCAAAGGGGAAATGAGGGTTTTTTTTGGACCCTATTGGCAGATGTTTGTTGTTACATGTTGCCTTGGTTTTGTGGTTCTTAGTTTTGTTTTATATACTTATTTTGTAGTTTTATTCCCATTGTTGCTGTATTTTGTCTTTTACCTGCATAAATACAGTACACTCACAAAGCAATATATACTATATACACTATATTGCCAAAAGTATTGGGCCGCCCCTCCAAATCACTGAATTCAGGTGTTCAATCCCTTCATGGCCACAGGTGTATAAATCAAGCACTAGGCATGCAGACGCTTCTACACACATTTGTGAAAGAATGGGTCGCTCTCAGGAGCTCAGTGAACTCAAGCGTGGTACCGTGATAGGTTGCCACCTGTGCAATAAGTCCATTCCTGAAATTTCCTCACTACTAAATATTCCACGCTCAACTGTTAGTGGGATTATAACAAAGAGGAAGCGATTGGGAACAACAGCAACTCAGCCACGAAGTGATAGGCCATGTAAAATCACATAGTGGGGTCAGCGCATGCTGAGGGTCACAAGTTGCCAACTTTCTGCAGAGTCGATAGCTACAGACCTCCAAACTTCTGTGGGCTTCAGAGATCAGGCTCAAGAACAGTGCATAATGAGCTTCATGGAATGGGTTTCCATGGCCCAGGAGTAGTCCTGGTGGTATGACCAAAAATTTATATCACGGTATTTTTCAAAATTATACCGGTTTCCCCCATGCATGACTGGGTATTAACCGCATTTTCTACTAATTTTATAATTTTTTTTTTTACAGAGTACAGGGCACCTTAAGCATTTAAAAAAAAATCTAACCCTATATAACAAACTGCCCAAATGAGGGAGAAACACGGAAGAACATTTAAAAGGTCTAATAATATGTTCAATACATTTAAGAGCACTACAGTCTCTGAACAAATTACACACATCATTGTCCATTTATCTTTGAATTTTCAGTCTACATCATTGTCTCCTGTGTATGAGAATAATCCACCGTGTCATCGCGTTCATGATCAGACGTACGCCTGTATCAGTGTCCTTATTTGCACATTCATTTCATTTGAAGATGACGTGATTAAATATGTGCGCATACACGGTGTTGGTTCATGTTTAAAGCACTAGAGTATATGAAATATGTCCATAAAAAACCTAAACACGCTCACTCCTGTCTGTATCTGATCTGTATGATCCATGTGGTGAGTGTTGTTAAACTCATCACGGGGCTCAGCACAGAAAGCCTCATGTTGTTTGAATTTTCCTGCTGTAATGCGTTCTCAGCTGTGCCCTCACTACAGTGCAACAGTGAAAAGGGACCAGGGAGGCGCATTCTGAACCTTGTTTAATCATAGTCTGGTATTGCAGTATAATATAAATTCATATAACAAAAATAAACATACCGCTATACTGCCCAGCACTACCGAGCATCTGTATCCAAGCCTTCGTCACCAAGTGCAATGGAAAGCATCGGATGCAGTGGTGTAAAGCACGGCGCCACTGGACTCTAGGCTTGGCCCCTTAATTCCAGTGAAAGGAACTCTTAATGCTTCAGCATTTCAAGACGTTTTGGACAATTTCATGCTCCCAACTTTGTGGGAACAGTTTGGGGACACCCCCTTCCTGTCCCAACATGACTGCGCTCCAGTGCACAAAGCGTCGGTCCATAAAGACATGGATGAGCGAGTTTGGTGTGGAGGAACTTGACTGGCCTGCACAGAGTCCTGACCTCATCCCAATAGAACAACTTTGGGATGAATTAGAGCGGAGACTGCGAGCCAGGCCTTCTCGTCCAACATCAGTGCCTGAGTTGAAGCTGTTATAGCGGCAAAAGGTGGGCCAACTCCATATTAAACCCTACGTATTAAGAATGGGACGTCATTAAAGTTCATGTGCATGTAAAGGCAGGCGTCCCAAAACTTTTGGCAATATAGTGCAGCAAATCTCAGCTGTGTCATTGTATATATTGTCTCAAAATGTAAACCGTGTTATCACACAGCTCTCTATATAATGTTGAATATATAAGCATGTCCAACTTGATCCGCATACACTAACTCACATAGGGTGATATGTGCCATTTACATAGACTGTAAAAAAATATGGACGTAGTGTCCGTGACGTCACCCATAGGATTTTGAAGAGCAGTTTTGAAGCGTAAAGTAGAGACGAGCTGGCTGTTGCCATCTTGGCAGTGCCTCATCGCGCGTCACTCCCGGATAACAGAAAATGGGCAAAGTTGGACTTAGCGGAGCTGAGGTGACTCATGACTAACAGACAGCAGATAAATGGCTATCCACCTGTCACTCAAAGTGGCTACTCCCTTAATTATGCAGAACTTTGAGGCTTTATATAATATAAACGAATGAGTTATAAAAAAATGCACCCCCCTCACAGTTGTTATGAAAGCCAAAATTAGCTGTATAGACCAAAACCACAATTTGTACCAGGCTGTAAATATGTGTTTATCTGCTGTAAAGTTGGGCATTTTAACATGGAGCTCAATGAGATTCTGCTCCCTTCTGGAGGCTGGCTCTAGTGGCCAGTCGATGAACTGCAGTTTAAGTCACTTCCGTATTGGCTTCAACAGAAACTGGGGTTGGTTGCCCCTTGGCTAGATAGCAAATCTCAACTACGTGATTATATGGTTACAAAATGTAAACTAAATTATGGGCCAACTCTAAGCACTATACAAATACATTTGACTTTACTCATCTGCAGTTTGTCTTCATGTTTTCTCACCTGTTCTGTGGACTCTTGACCAAATGATAGTTTTCTAACAAAAAGGAGCATATGAAAAAATATCAATGAGCAGATTGTATGAGGTGCATCATTAACATGCACATTAATTGTTTATATCAAAAACAGCAAGAATCCTACCTTTTAATCGTCTCTTCCTCTGCAGATACTGACAGCTCACAGCTATAGTGAACATGCACATGCACAAGAGCCCAACACAACACACCAGCACAGCACACAGATACACATCTGAAACACAAGGGAAACAGCACTTCACAGTCGAAATACATGCATACTTACGTTCACTGCACAGAAAGACTCAGCAGCGCCTATATAACAACACTCTGTGTAACCTTTCGTATTGATTATCCATATCCTGGCAATAAAGAGCAGAAATTATTGAAGAAAAAAAAAAAAATACAAACAAAAACTACTGTAAACTAAATTTCACCTTAAGTAACAATTGTCATCATTTACCTTATGTCTTTCATCTTTTTTTCTCACTCTATTATATTTACAATGTTATCTCATATTTCGCTCTTGATTGTCTATTTATAAATGCATTCTATCTATTGTTTAGCGTGGCTCCACCCTCCTACGTACTTCCGCTCAATTTTAACCGGTCCAATCAGCGTACAGAGGGAGTGGCTGAGAACGATGACGTAGATGTTGCACGGTAGTTTGAATTGTAGTTCAGTAATGGTGCCGGAGAAAGATGCGGAGCCATTCGGTCCATTGTGGCAACGCTGCAGAATATCCATAAGTTAAAGCCGGAGCAAGAACAATCTTTGCTGAGTTTTGCTGGTGGCCATAATGTTGTGGCCCTCCTCCCCATAGAGTTCGGGAAAAGTTTGATTTTCCAGTTTGCTCAGTTAGTGGTAAAGGAGTTGGCTAAGGCGAACACATTACATACGTCATGACCAAACGTTAGCAATTGGTTATGGCAGATCCAGAGTGGCCAGAGTACCCGCCTTCAAGGAAGATAACGCTTGTCAATGGAGAGTGGCCAGACTCTCTGTACAAATGAAATGTACAAGAGTCTGGCAGGACCAGGCTATCAATTGTTACAATCATGACCAAAAACAAAAACAGCATTCAATCTTTGTCCCTCAGCTAAAATAAAATGTCAGTAGGTGGCGGCAAATCATTGGCTTAACAAGTTAGTCATTTAATCATTCAGTGAAACGATTTGTTCAAACCGGCTGATTCATTCAGGGACAAAGTAGAGCTAACAAAATAAAGGAAAAATAGACAATGTGAGTGTCTAAAATGTACCCCTTAGCCTATTATTGTTTATTGAATTACTGTATATAAAAAAATAAATAAAAAAATAAATTAAAAAAAAATAAATAAATTGATAGCCTTTGCAAACATGCTGATATTCTGGAAAACAGCACTTTTGCTCGTGTGATATTGCTTATAAATATTTAAAAGTAAGAAATTAAAAGTTTTTGTATTTTGCACCATATCTTGGTTTTTGTAAGCATTTTTATTAATTTTGGTGGCATTTTTGCCCCCATTCATTTCCGACCCTGGTGTGCGCATGCTGAATAAAAAGGAAAAATTAATTAAAACCAATACATCAGTCATACACCGCTATTGATGCGTTGCCACTGAAATAGTGAGGTGATGCATTCTAAACTAACAGAATGCTTATTTGGGTGAAGTATAATGACAGATCATTATTCTGAAGTACCAAAAATGTTGTGAATTTCTGATTCTGAAGTTTTTTCTTCTTCAAAGCTGTCATAACTTGGATTTGCAACATAGTGCATGTTGTCATTTTGTAGCTTAAACGCTCTAGTATTCACTGCCATTATATGGAAAAGAGTCCTACAGGTTTCAGTCATGAGGGTAAATTAAGTGAACTGTCCCATTAAGAAAAACTCACTCCTTCCATTTCTATTAGATAATTTGCTGCATCTGCAAGAATGTGTTTAGTGAGGTTTTTTTGGGGGGTCCAACACAATATGGTAGAACACAGTTCTGTGGCTCACCTTCAAACAGACTCCACAGTTCCTCCTTTGGTCTGCCAGCCGGGAGAACATGGACTGCGAGAGGAAGAAGAGAGAATTGCACACTCATCACTGTGGCTCCAGACCTTCGTAATTACATGAAACATGCAGTTAAATCAAGTAAATTGCAGAGGAAGATGTGTGTGGGATGACAGCAGTGAGGCTTTCCCTCTCTCTGAATATGGTTCTGGGTCATGGTGGCTAACACCCACTGTGATGCCCTGAAATACCCATAACCACGGCAGCTGACGACAGAAAGGCTAGCTGGCCGAACAAACACAGCCACCTCGACTACTGAGTAAGTTTAGCCACATATTTGGGTGTGCAACAGACCACTAAAGAGCATATTTGACTCCCTTGAATCAAATGAGTTGAATTGATCCTGTGGTCTGTCAGTAGTAGAAGTGTAAGTTAAGCTATTATATATACACACACACACACACACACACACACACACACACACACACACACACACACACACACACACACACACACACACACACACCTAAAGGATTATTAGGAACACCTGTTCAATTTCTCATTAATGCAATTATCTAATCAACCAATCACATGGCAGTTGCTTCAATGCATTTAGGGGTGTGGTCCTGGTCAAGACAATCTCCTGAACTCCAAACTGAATGTCAGAATGGGAAAGAAAGGTGATTTAAGCAATTTTGAGCGTGGCATGGTTGTTGGTGCCAGACGGCCGGTCTGAGTATTTCACAATCTGCTCAGTTACTGGGATTTTCACACACAACCATTTCTAGGGTTTACAAAGAATGGTGTGAAAAGGGAAAAACATCCAGTATGCGGCAGTCCTGTGGGCAAAAATGCCTTGTTGATGCTAGAGGTCAGAGGAGAATGGGCCGACTGATTCAAGCTGATAGAAGAGCAACTTTGACTGAAATAACCACTCGTTACAACCGAGGTATGCAGCAAAGCATTTGTGAAGCCACAACACGCACAACCTTGAGGCAGATGGGTTACAACAGCAGAAGACCCCACCGGGTACCACTCATCTCCACTACAAATAGGAAAAAGAGGCTACAATTTGCACGAGCTCACCAAAATTGAACAGTTGAAGCCTGGTCTGATGAGTCTCGATTTCTGTTGAGACATTCAGATGGTAGAGTCAGAATTTGGCGTAAACCGAATGAGAACATGCCTTGTTACCACTGTGCAGGCTGGTGGTGGTGGTGTAATGGTGTGGGGGATGTTTTCTTGGCACACTTTAGACCTAAAATGGCCCCCACAGTCACCAGATCTCAACCCAATAGAGCATCTTTGGGATGTGGTTGAACAGGAGCTTCGTGCCCTGGATGTGCATCCCACAAATCTCCATCAACTGCAAGATGCTATCCTATCAATATGGGCCAACATTTCTAAAGAATGCTTTCAGCACCTTGTTGAATCAATGCCACGTAGAATTAAGGCAGTTCTGAAGGCGAAAGGGGGTCAAACAGTATTAGTATGGTGTTCCTAATAATCCTTTAGGTGAGTGTGTGTGTGTATGTGTATATGTATGCATGCATGCATGTATAATATAATATATATATATATATATATATATATATATATATATATATATATATATATATATATATATATATATATATATATATATATATATATATATATATATATATATATATATATATATATATATATATATATATATATATATATATATATAAATATATAAATATATAAATAAAAAAATAGGGCTATAACGATTTGACCTAAAATCAAAATCTCGATTAATTGAACATTTACCTCGATTACGAGTAATGAGCGATTAATTTGCTTTTATTCATTTTTTTTTTTTGCTTTCTTTCTTTTTTTGCCCTCATAGTTCACTGATAAGGTTTGTGCTGTAAATATGCTCAACCATTAATGGTGGGATATTTTGTTCTAATGAAAAAGTGCCTTTGTGATTTTAAAATACTTGAAGGAAACAGCTCCCTTTCAGCAGTTATTGTCTATGGGTCGTAACATTTCTTACAGATTTCTGTTTGTTGTACGTCAGATACAGATACATTAGCACAGTAGGCCTACATTTCATTTATCTGAATGCATTAATGGGAGAGTGACTGCGTGTGTGAATTAGTCATACTGTCTGTATTAATTATGAAGCTGTGGTTTGTAGTTACTTCAAAAGGTAGACACATCTATGCTATAACGGTTGAGTTTCTAAGCTACTTCAGTGATAAATAACAGGACAGTGTTGAGTTTCTGTGATCTTCACATGATGTGCAGTGTGAGCTACTGTCTGTATGAGTGTTCGTGTGTGTGTCAATAAATCAGTGCATTATTTCGATATAATGACATCACATGGTTTAAAATCACTTCAATGTTATTCAATCGCTAAAGCACATACAATTGAGAGTTTTGTGAGGACGCAAATGAAAGTGATCTGGCTTCAGGGCTTGCGCGTTGTCAGAGACACGACATGGCTCGGCTCAAAAGCTCATGAGCACTGAGCAGAGATGTTTTCCATATTGTTGTTCTAGAATAGTGCACAATCACTTGAATGTGATCTGGCTTCAGGGCTTGCACATCAGTGCATATAAGAAAGGGCGATTAACTTACCTGTATAAACTGTGTAAAACATGCAATAACCATAGTAATACTGAGCATCCAGATTGTATAAACAAAGATAGATTCAGGAGCAGTTATCCGTGTGCCTGCAAACTGCACTTGATTTGACTGACGGGGTGGAGTCACATGACTAAAACCGAAATAACCGTCATGGGAAAATTACGTCGGTTAGAGGTTCTGAATTTCAGTTTCAATTACTTTTTGATTAATCATCCAGCCCTAATAAAATCTCAGAATTTGGCAACAGGTATATTAGGCTGCTGTCACTTTAAGTTCTAAAAATTGCTCTAAATATAAAAGAATTGCAGGGTTCACACCACAAATATAATGATAACGGCACAGAGAAACAATATCGCTTTCAGAACTATTTTTTCCAGCTGATAAACAATAAAAACATTGACAGCCAATCAGAAGGCATCCTGCTTTAAAGAGCCCCAGCATTTAAAGCGACAGACGACAAAACTGCAGCATGCGGTTAGAATAAACATCTTCATAGTTCTCGTCCTTGGTGTGAACGGGCCTTTACATGTGTTTTCTTTCTCAACTGTTTTTATGTTCACGTAAAACAAAACTGACTGTGTTTATGTGAATACTTGCCAAGACCGGCATTTTGACGTTTTGTGTGTATTCTACTTTATGTGCGGACACTTTGGGTGTGAGCACAAAATCTGAGGGAATGAGTAAAATTATGTGTAATAAGCACAATCCCACGCCAAAATTTAAGCCCTGTAACACCATCAATATTCATCTGGAGCAAATGAAACCAGTGAGTGAGAGGAGGTGGGTTTGTGTGTTACTCGCTGTCGGAGAGATAAGACAACGAAAAAGAGCAGCTGGTATTGTGTGTCTATTCTACAGGAAATGAGTATTGGAAGAGTTTCAGATATTTCAGAATCGATACCCTAGCGTGCCTTCTTCCCATAGTGCATCCTGGTGCCTTGTGTTCCCCAGGTAAGCCACGCACACGGCCATCCACGTGATGTAAAAGAACACGTGATTCATCAGACCAGGCCACCTTCTTCCATTGCTCCGTGGTCCAGTTCTGATGCTCACGTGCCACTGTTGGTGCTTTCGGCGGTGGACAGGGGTCAGCATGGGCACCCTGACTGGTCAGCGGCTATGCCGCCCCATACGCAACAAACTGAGATGCTCTGTGTATTCTGACACCTTTCTATCAGAACCAGCATTAACTTCTTGAGCAGTTTGAGCTCCAGTAGCTCGTCTGTTTGATTGGACCACACGGGTCAGCCTTCGCTCCCCACGTGCATCAATGAGCCTTGGCCGCCCATGACCCTGTGGCCGGTTCACCACTGTCCCTTCCTTGGAGCACTTTTGATAGATCCTGACCACTGCAGACCGGGAACACCCCACAAGAGCTGCAGTTTTGGAGATGCTCTGACCCAGTCGTCTAGCCATCACAATTTGGCCCTTGTCAAACTCACTCAAATCCTTACGCTTGCCCATTTTTCCTGCTTCTAACACATCAACTTTGAGGACAAAATGTTCACTTGCTGCCTAATATATCCCACCCACTAACAGGAGCCGTGAGGAAGAGATCATCAGTGTTATTCACCTCACCTGTCATAACGTTGTAGAATAATATAGCCTTTAAAATAAATTTAATATAGCCTTTTTGCTAAAGAACCAGACTGAGAGCCCATTTAAAGGCCTTTGCAGGTGTTCTGAGTTCATCAGCTGATTAGAGTGTGGCTCCAGGTGTCTTCAATATTCAACCTTTTCACAATATTCTAATTTTCTGAGATACTGAATTTGGGATTGTCCTTAGTTGTCAGTTATAATCATCAAAATTAAAATAAATAAACACTTGAAATATTTTTTGAATTTTTTTTTTTTTCACTTTTTGAATGGAATTAGTGAAATAAATACTTTTTTTGATGATATTCTAATTATATGACCTGCACCTGTGTGTGTGTGTGTGTGTGTGTGTGTGTGTGTGTATATATATATATATATATATATATATATATATATATATATATAGTGCTTCCCTAATTACCGCATTCTAAAAATTTTACGTTTTTTAAAAACATATCATAAAATCAGGCTCATTGGAAAAATGTGAGTGTCGAAATTTCTGCAAGATGATAATATACTACATTACTTTTTGCATGTTACACGATACTTTAAAAGAGAAATGACCAGTGAGTGGTGTTACAAGCACGTTCAGTTTAATCCAAAACAGATGAATGTGAATCTGCCACAGTTTTATGATGTTGGTAGTGGTACACTAATGATGCAAGATTTCTTTTTGATGACGCAACTATTTTCACTCCGAAATTTCTAGTACATTTTACAATTATTTACAAAGAAACTGCAAGTAACACATTGAATTTTAAAATAGAAAGACTGAGATTTGAGTATTTTTTTATTTTATTTAGTAAAACATACTCCAACAATAATGTTTTATTTACAACTTTGAATATTTTGTTTATAGTGTACGTATCGAGGCAGTTCAAAAATTAAATGTCCGGCAAATGCTGGTATGTCATGTTAAAAAATAACAGCACTGAACCTAACCAATAGTGTTAACAAAAGCAAAACGTGAGATATAAGTGCTCTTTCTGAAGCAACCATGTATTTTATCTGCTTCAAGTTTTTGATCTCTTTTATCGTGACTCGTGTTTATGGGACTCGTACCCGAGTGCTCACATCACAAGAGCAATGCTGCACCAGGTGAGCGCCCAAGCAAGCTTACTGGTTATGTGATGCAAACTTCACAATGTATTAGTTTACAAATCATGCACGATGGTAAAAGTGTTTTGAAGTCGTAACGGTATTGTGCAAGGATCTACACGAAGGTCTACTATGTAGCGTTTGTCACAGAATTAGAATGTAGAACACATACAGCATTTCCAGTTGGCTTTGCGTTCTTATTAACCACGCTGCAAATGTCTTCTGCTTTTTCTGCTTGCACATTTATTTCGACTACTATTTATTTCTCTATTCAAGGCTCTTGCAGAAATGTGCTTATTTTTGGAGCCCTTGCTCATGCCTGACTGAACTGGGGAGGGACAAAAGCTCTATTGAGTCATATGGCTTATATTTGGACAAAAAAAGAGCCAGATAGAAAATCTTCTGTGGTTTACTGAAGGCTAATGTCGCTGTACAGGATGCCCTTTGCCAAAGACCTCACAGATGCATGAATAGAGATGCATGTTTCAATAGAGCAGCTGCATCAATTGACATATTAATGATTTCATTGCACGGCCACAGCACATTCATCTATGAAAAGAAGTAGTGAATAAATGAAAGAGTATAAAAAAAGTAGGGAATTTCACATTTTCCTCTGTCTCTGCAAAATAAATGATCACACTCTGTGACATTTACTCATGACAACTAAGCCTTGATGGTTGGCGTGCCTTTTATTTAGCATGGCATTGCCATTGGAAATAAAGATGGGCACAACAAAAGTGCATAAAAATACAACCCATTAAAGGCTTTATTGATTTGCAACACGTGCTGACAAGAGTCATACAAAGCATCTCGCTACATTGTTGTCAAACCCACAAACACGGTCAGTATTCCCTGCTTTCTCTGCGCTACTGTGTATTTAAATCTGCACCACATCCTCCCTCACATGGCAGAGACACTCAATGGCTCTCCTTACAAATACTCACAGTGGAAAATGTGATCGTGTTTTAGGAACAGAGAGTATTGAGCTTAGTGGTATGGCCTGGTTTTGGGACTACTTCACTTCTATGGTTGGATGACCTAAAATCAAAAACACAAATTCTCATTTAAATTGAGCTAGTTAAGGTTATGCATTAACTGAAATATATAATTGTTCCATACGAAGTAATTACAAACAGTAAGGTCTTGTGCGGAAGAGTTTATCCAATGATGTACAATGTGTTTGTATTCTTTTATTATTGATATGAAATGACTTTCCTTCTTTTAGCTGACGTCATGAATCCCTCTTCACTCAACCGCTTAACTCTGTTCTCAGTTGTAATCCTCACTTTTCACAATCAGATCAGTTCCTGATGGATAAAATATCATGTTTCTCTCGCCAGACTACAGCAGTAGAATTGCAAACATTGTTTTGTGTCAACTTGAAAGTGATTTTTGACATGCACTTCTATTTCTATTAATACATTTGAATAACTTAAAATAGCAATTTAAGTCTTTTTATGGTCCTATTATGCCCCTTTTTACAAAAAGTAAAATAAGTCTCTGATGTCCCCAGAGTGTGTATGTGAAGTTTTAGCTCAAAATACCCCACAGATCATTTTTATAGCATGTTAGAGCATGTGAGACGCTGCTCCCTGCCCCCTTTTATAAAGAGGGCGGAGCTTCAAGAGCTCATGTTAGCAGCTCCGATTACCTCACGCAGACACACACTGAAAATGACAGAAACCGTTCAGCCTTTTATGATCAAACCGGAGTCGGACAATGATGGAGAGACTCAAGAAGAAGAGACAACATGTAGAATGAGACAGGATGTTTCTGAATGGATAGAGGATGAATTTATGAGTTAACGATCTTCAATCATTGATTAGCATATTCTGTCATGATAATCTATAAACCGCTGGTGTGGGAACTGTTGAGCCAGAGAATATCTGCTGATGAAGAGAGAACAGGGATAGTTTAGTTTAATTACGGTTATAACTTAAGTTGTCATCTTGCTTTATGACATGCTATTGCATTTGTGTTCGTACTGTATCAATAAATGTGAAAGACGGACAACAGCTCGAGCGACTCCCAAATGTGCTCGACTACAACAGCTCTTCCTCTCCTCAACATGTTCCCGGGGGCGGGGTTTATGTAAATTTTAGGGTTAGCGATGTCAAGCTCATTGTAGTCCCTACCAGCCGTTTGTTGTAGTTCTTAAAAAGTGATTTCTGTAAAAGAAAATATCTCCCTTTGCTTTGAACTTTGAGCGTCGTAACTTTGCAGATGTTATATTCAAACAGCAACACTACACAGTTAAAACTCACTAAAGTTAAAAAAGTCAAATCATAATCAACCTCCCCTTTAAGACCCCGTGCTGCATTTACACTATACCCAACCCTAAACCATGCATTTCAGCTGCGACTGGTGTTTCACGGGACTCGTTCCCGATCGCTTCAAATCACGAGTGCAGTGCTGTACCAGGTGAGCTGCCAAGCAAGTTTACTACATCAGAAAAGACAAACATATGGAGCTGTGGATGTGTACTATATCTGTATCGTGTTAATTTCAGCTGGGAAGTATGCATGTTTTCTGCAGAAATGTAGGTAGAGGCGTGTTTTTCCAATGAGCCTATGTTGGATTTGCTACTTGCTAGTCAGATGCAATTTGACAAAAATTATATACATCCCTTAGTTCAGACTAGAGTCAACAATAGTTGGTAACACTTTAGAATAATGGTCTGTCATTAATAGGTAACTATGCAGGACTAATGAGTAGTACTACATTAACACAATATAGAAACAGTAAAGAAAAATAACTGAGAAACTGAGAAAAATCTGTAAGTAATATTGAATTTAGGAGATGGTTCCTTGTTAAGTAATCAATAATTACTGAATGAGATTAGCCTCATTGATAACTCTTAACTAACTGACAAATTATAAAGAACATTATTGTGTTTCTGAGACATAATCAATCATATTTTTACTCTGAATAAAGTCTAATTACAACATTAACATGTCTGAGGTGTGAGCAATTGCTTTTTTTTTTTTTTTTTTTTTTTTGCTCAATGTGGTCATAAAATGCATCACTAATTACTAGTGTTACCTAGTCACTCTGCAGGAACTACTAGTGACCTGGACCATTGTTTTAAAGTGAAAAGATGTTTTTCACTTTAAAATAATGGTCCAGGTCACTAGTAGTCCTTGAAGGGTGACTAGGTAACACTTGAGTAATTAGTGATGCATTTTATAACATATCTTTATAATTTGTCATAGTTACCTATTAGTTCTTAGTGATGCCAATCTCCTTCAATAATTATTGATTACCTAATAAGGAACTATTCTAGTCCTAAATTCGATTTTACAGATTTTAAGCTTGTTTCTATATTAGTTAATAGTAGTAGCTGAAGTGTTAATGTAATGCTACTCATTAGTCCTGCATAGTTACCTATTAATGACAGACCATTATTCTAAAGTGTTACCCAATAGTTTTGGTAAGTTTTATCTGAAGGGAAAGACTGCAAATTTTAAAAGTGAATTTTGCAGATGTTTGGCAGTACACTCACATGTGGATAACACACATGCACTTAAAGCCACAGACGTCCCAGTTTGATTTTCCTGACGTCTTTAAGTAGGCCATGCGACGGCCACCCACAGTGAGCACCGGTGCCCCTTTCTTGGGAAACTGTGATCTGGTTTGTTTTTCTCTTTTCTGCCTTTTGTGACTCTTGCTGGTTTGCCGTGAACCCCTCCACACATTCAAAATACGCCTGGACTTATTCTGTCTTGGGTCCAGAGAGTGACAGTCTCTCCACCCTCTGTGCCGTGCGTGTGTCTGTTTGTCGTACAGTAAGTTAGTAAAGGAAAACTCCACTCTGCAGCCAGTGTCAATAGCGTTTGGCTGTCACCACGCCAGTGTTCACTTTGTTTCTGTCAACTCCAGACTGCCAAAAGACAGATATATAGTGCATAAATATTAGATCACATTTCCACATGTTTTTAATGGAAAATCTAACACATACAACCCCAAAAGAGTTTCTCGACATGTCGCTTATACGGTGAGTATTTTGACAGATGTTTCAAACCTCGAGACAATTTAAGAGTCAAGATGAGAGAAACTCTCAACAAAAGTCATATGGAATAGGGCTAGCTTTTGTGAAGCTTCAAAGCCTTTATGAACCATCTGTTTCGAAAAGTGATTCAGTGAATCAAACAGCAGAAGTCATGCGATTTCAGTAAACGAGGCTTTGTTATATCATAACCGTTTGTAAAGAGTTGTACAGTAGGTACTAGTCTCTTATTAACTAAGCTCTCCATAAAACAAACAAAAGAAGCCCTACAATTTAATAAAATAACTCGTATTATACAGACACTTAATTTTTTACAGATTTAATAGATATACCGTATTGTTTCGAATATAAGACGACACTGAATATAAGACGACCCCCCACCTTTCTCAAGATGTACCTTTGCTTTTCGAAGACCAAAGTATAAGACAAAAGAATCAACTCCACAACGCCATTTTGGAGCACTATATAGGCATTAAAGAATCAGTGAACAAGTGAGCGATTTTGGACACAGCAATCAGTCGATACAGAGTCGGTTCCTGTGCTGGAGTCGACTCTGGAGCTATTCAGAGTCAAGGAAACGACTCTTTTGGAGTCGACTCCCCATGTTTGCTTTCACTTGAGACATAACCGGCTGTGCTTACATGAATACTCCACGTGATGGGCATTTTGACATAATTGTGTGTGTATTCGACCAATCAAGCGCAATAAGATTCCTCAAACTGAATTTGTGATCGCATGCTGAGAGATGCAGCTTTCTGTGCACACTTACACTGTGTGTCAGTCAGCGCGTGACCGCATTGAGCTCTTTTTCACTGCTTATTGTGCTCACTTTTTAACATCGAGCATGTCCCAAATTTGTGATGGCCTTCTGAGAGAGGCGACCACTTGGCAGTTCCTTTTCAGGATGTATTGTGTTTATAACTATTTTTTTATCATCGAACACATCCCACTCTTTATATGCTCATTTATGCATTTAATCTCTCTGAAGTGTCAATAGTACTATATATTTGAACACCAAGATATTCCAGTGGTGAGCGGTGCCCTTGGGTTGTTTTTAACCCAGCATTTTTTAGAGTGCAAATAGCAGTATTTTTATTGAAAGTTACTTTTACCTGATGGGACATGCCTTCATAATTAAGCACATGTAAGAGCTGTGATTGTGATGTTTGAGTTGAGGGAGGCGAAATGGGAAAAACCAATGAGTACGCGGGACAGTGATGACGATACATAACAACAGAGTGTGGGTGCCAATGTTGCTGTGGTTCCGCTTACCCCAAACCCTCCATAAATGCCGGATTTGAAGAACATTAATGTTGTTTGGCAAATAAATAAATGACAGACAGTTACACAATTATTAGCAAATTGTTATCATGTAAGTTTTATGGTACACCTCAAATGAGGGAGGTTTAATTTAAAGTGTTAATGTTAAAGGTGCAGTGTGTAGTATTTATGAGGATCTATTGACAGAAATGCAATATAATATACATAACTATGTTTTCAGTGGTGTATAAAAACCTTACATACTGTTATGTTTTTATTACCTTAGAATGAGACATTTCTATCTACACATACCGAGGGTCCCCTGAAGTCACCATTTTGTGCTGCCATGTTTCTACAGTAGCCCTAAAAGGACACACTTCTCTACAGAGCGCTAGTCACTCTCTGCTATCTCAGATGATGACATCTTTGTCCCGTGTTGGCCACCGTAGCTTCTCTATGTGCATTGAAAGGGAGGGGTGAGTGGCAGGTGGTTGCAATTCACAACCTCACCGCTAGATGCTGCTAAAATGTACACAGTGCACCTTTAATTAACGAGTCCACGGATGGCTTGGGTATACAGAGCATTCACACCTTATATTTACCGCATGCCCCTGCGATATATATATGACAGGGCCACAACCACCATAGGCATTGAGGGGGAAAAGTCCCCCCTATTAACTGGAAATGGCCAAAAATCCAATATATGATATTTCTTAAAGCTGCTCTCCATTAAAGTGGTCTAACAGCGCTAGCAAGTGTTAAAATGATGACCAATCAGATCAAAGAAGGCGGGGCTTAATGTTCACTGAAGATGAGTGTGAATTCCAACGCCACGCTTTTAGTTTTTACAGTGAAAGAGTGCGTGTGTGATAAGATGTAACTAAACTAAACATTTAATATTTTAACTGTTTTACGATGGATGTTTAACGACCCACAGTCACATACACTCACCTAAAGGATTATTAGGAACACCATACTAATACTGTGTTTGACCCCTTTTCGCCTTCAGAGCTGCCTTAATTCTACGTGGCATTGATTCAACAAGGTGCTGAAAGCATTCTTTAGAAATGTGGGCCCATATTGATAGGATAGCATCTTGCAGTTGATGGAGATTTGTGGGATGCACATCCAGGGCACGAAGCTCCCGTTCCACCACATCCCAAAGATGCTCTATTGGGTTGATATCTTTTGACTGTGGGGGCCATTTTAGTACAGTGAACTCATTGTCATGTTCAAGAAATCAATTTTAAAATATTCGAGCTTTGTGACATGGTGCATTATCCTGCTGGAAGTAGCCATCAGAGAATGGGTACATGGTGGTCATAAAGGGATGGACATGGTCAGAAACAATGCTCAGGTAGGCCGTGGCATTTAAACGATGCCCAATTGGCACTAAGGGGCTTAAAGTGTGCCAAGAAAACATCCCCCACACCATTACACCACCACCACCAGCCTGCACAGTGGTAACAAGGCATGATGGATCCATGTTCTCATTCTGTTTACGCCAAATTCTGACTCTACCATCTGAATGTCTCAACAGAAATCGAGACTCGAAATCAGAAATCAGACCAGGCAACATTTTTCCAGTCTTCAACTGTCCAATTTTGGGGAGCTTGTGCAAATTGTAGCCTCTTTTTCCTATTTGTAGTGGAGATGAGTGGTACCCGGTGGGGTCTTCTGCTGTTGTAGCCCATCTGCCTCAAGGTTGTGCGTGTTGTGGCTTCACAAATGCTTTGTTGCATACCTCGGTTGTAACGGATGGTTATTTCAGTCAAAGTTGCTCTTCTATCAGCTTGAATCAGTCGGCCCATTCTCCTCTGACCTCTAGCATCAACAAGGCATTTTTGCCCACAGGACTGCCGCATACTGGATGTTTTTCCCTTTTCACACCATTCTTTGTAAACCCTAGAAATGGTTGTGTGTGAAAATCCCAGTAACTGAGCAGATTGTGAAATACTCAGACCGGCCCGTCTGGCACCAACAACCATGCCACGCTCAAAATTGCTTAAATCACCTTTCTTTCCCATTCTGACATTCAGTTTGGAGTTCAGGAGATTGTCTTGACCAGGACCACACTCCTAAATGCATTGAAGCAACTGCCATGTGATTGGTTGATTAGATAATTGCATTAATGAGAAATTGAACAGGTGTTCCTAATAATCCTTTAGGTGAGTGTACAGTGATGCAATTGAAAATATGTTATCAATTAATGATAATGTAATTCATAACCGAATGTGATGAGAATTATTTTTGTTTTGTTTTTTTTACATTTTTGAAATATTAGACATATTAGACATACAAACAAGAGCATATGTGTGCCCCCCCCCTGTGTGAACCATGTTCAAGACGTGGTTACAGCACTGATACATGATTTAATAAATCTCTAATGATAAACATTTTATACACTCAAAAAAATGCTGGGTTAAAAACAACCCAAGTTGGGTTGAAAATGGACTAACCCAGCGATTGGGTTGTTTTAACCCAGCGGTTGGGTTAAATGTTTACTTAAAACAACCCAATCGCTTTGTTAGTCCATTTTCAACCCAACTTGGGTTGTTTTTAACCCAGCATTTTTTAGAGTGTACTGTGGTAATGATATCGTCATACCGCCCAGCCCTAGTTAAATTGATTCAAAGTTTAGAAAAGCTTTGTTTCTCCCAGTGCTGTACGTTAGACAAACCTCTGAGCTGTGTCGAGGCCGAGCCGTTGGTCAAAGCTTTCCATCGCTCGTGATGCTTCTTAAACTCCTGCACCCTGCAGCTGTAAAGACCTCTGTCCTGTTCGCTGACCTTCACAATGAGGAGGTTGTATATCTTGCCATGTTTGACCACTGTCAGTTTTATTTTGGGCTTGCGGAAGCTCTTGGTGTAGTTTCCGTAAAACCTGGCTCTCTGCATGTTCACCCGCGCCACCAGCAGCTCCTCTCCTCCCGACTCCGGCTGAAACATCCAGCGCACCACAGGCAGACTCGCCGACCGGCGCCGCTGGCTCACCTGACAAGACAGGGTGATGTTTTCCCCCTCAGCCACCACCGTGAACGGAGAGGGAGTGACCGTGACGTTGATAGCCGAGCACACATCTGGAAATTATGTGACATTGATGAGAGAGAGAGGCAACATTTAATGGAGCCACAATATTCAAGAAAAACGAATGCTAACGGGTTGAAAAATTATTGAACATGAGTCATTTTTTATTCAGCATCTCAGTCGTGTAAGCCAGCAATTTGTCTGTAGACTTTAAAGAGAATTGTAAAGCAATGCATAGTGGGAAATTAAAAGTGAGAGCCTTTCCAGACCCTGTTGCAGACTTTTTGACAGGCCATCTGGAGAACATTACTTGGGTGGATCTCAGACTGACATCGCCACAAATACATATATTATTATATATACACTAGTGTTCAAAAGGTTGGGCTCGGTAAGATTTTTGGAAGAAGTCTTTTATGCAATTTCAAATTTATTCCTGTGATCAAAGCTGAATTTTCAGCATCATTCTTCAGTGTCACATGATCCTTCAGAGATCATTCTAATATGAGGATTTGCTGCTCAAGAAACATTCATGATTATTATTATCAGTGTTGAAAACAGTTGTGCTGCTTAATATTGCTGTGGAAAGTGCACACATTGCCGCATTGTCCCAAAGATTCTTTGATGAATAGAAAGCTCTAAAGAACAGCATTCATTTGAAATAGAAATCTCTTTACTGTCACTTTTAATCAGTTTAATGCATCCTTGCTGAATAAAAGTATTCAATTTCTTGTTTTAAAACAAATTCAAGTTTTATTGACCCCAAACTTTTGAACGGTAGTGTATACTTAAATTATTTATAACACTGTGTGTGTGTGTGTGATATATATACAGTATTTGGACAGTTTTGCACATTAATACCTACTAGAATTTCATTGCAACAGAACTCGTGTGTGTGTGTGTGTGTGTGTGTGTGTGTGTGTGTGTGTGTGTGTGTGTGTGTGTGTGTGTGCGCGCGCATGTGTGTGTGTGTGTTTGTGTGTGTTTGAGGTCAGTTCCCCAAACATCATTTTGTGAAATATTGTACAAACCAGAAATAATTGCTGTACATAAAACCATAATATGTATAAGTTTCAATGTATATTTATGAGTATAGTCATGTAAATTTGAACATGGACATATAAACCCTGAATATAAATAGATGTAAACATACTTAACATACAAAATCTGTCACAATCACAATTTTCCATGGGCAGTGAGCACTTTTTAAAGGAAGAAAAAAAACCTGGTGTGTCAGTTCTTTCTGCTATGTTATGCTATTTATAAACTCAAAGGGACACATATATACGCATACACAGAGATAGGAATTAAAAATGAGGATGTTCCTTATATACTTGTGAAGGATGAGTCAAACCACAGTGTACTCATAGCCAAAGAGAAAAAGTGAATTACCAGGAAAAAAAACAAACAACTGAAATGTCTTACTGCCCGAGCATTTATATTGAGGCGTTTATATTGTGCATATATGTCAGCTTGGCTGACTGGGACAACACACAGACCAAATCTAGTCTTGAACTTTATATTCAAACTCTCAGAACCACATAAAAAAGAAACATGCATTAGATACAAAAACAGTTTGCAGTCACTTGCAACACCTAGGCTGATTTTAAGCTGAACAATCACAGTTGATCACGTTAACATCAGACAGACTGCACTTACTTCCAAAGAGGACGTTAGTCAGGAGAGCTGTTACCACTGCACAGATCATTCTCCAGTCTGATAGACTCCATGCAACTCCAGTTAAATCTCCGCAAAAAGTGCCTGTGAATTCCTCTACTCTTTTTTTTTTCCCTCTCCTTCTCCTCTGTGTAACCCGAGACAGGACACACTCTGTTTTTACTTAGTGTACACCCTCTATCCTCCCCCTTTGTACAGGACTACACTCAATGAAGGAGATGCCATTTCCTCTTCAGAAGGCGGAAATCTAGTTTTTGTCCAGTCCAGTTGGAGGAAGTTAAACAGGGCTTACTGCCAGTGAAACATTGCAGGTTCTGTATTGGCATCTATGGTTTCATGAAGAATCTTTAACATCCATTCTAGTGAAGTAATTGCACAAAAGGTTCACAAAAAAAAAAAAATTCGAAATTGGGATGACACTTGACATGATTCAGATATGTTGAATCTTTTGGCTTGCTCAGTCGGGGACTCCTAAATCTCATCTATATTACCGATCTGCCCGCATTGACACTATATGATACTTGAAATTAGCAGGATAACATCACCGTTTCACCAGAACGGCTGTACAAATTCTGTTGCATTATTTTCCTGTTAACAATGTGAAGCTGCTTTGAAACAATTGGACTTGGACTTGTTAAAAGCGCTATATAAATAAAGGTGACTTGACTTGATATGTTAGTGCAGTGCAGCACTTCCTTGTTCTACGACAGGTATACGCGTGCTCAGGCCCTATCATACAACCGGAACAATGCAACGTTTCAGCCCGACGCAGTTCTCATGTTCACGTCCAGCTCACGTGTTTAAATATCAAACGCACTGGTGCATCTGTTCACCCATGGGCGTCTGGTCTGAACACCAGGTGTGTTCAGGAGCATTGTTGGAGCGCTGCTATTGTGAGGAACTGAAAACCACTGACCATTGATCAACACAAACCTGCTCTAAAGTCAATAGTGCAGTATTTTTGTGTTATTTAAAGGGTGTGTTAGTAATATGAGCCTATAGGCGGTGCACAACACGCGCACACTCTGCTTATTACACACATAGGGATGCACAACAGCACACACACATTTCTAAATATTAAAAATAAAAGGATTCCTCTCTGGAGAAGCGTTCAGTCTTTCCGCTTGCATGTCAATAGCGAATCTGCCATGGCGGGAACGCAACTGGCTTTTAAAGGGAATGGGAGATGAGACGCTGACTGGTTTATTGCACGTTACGCCCAAAACACGTGCACAGCATCGACCAATAGTGAGCTGGCGTTCTGCCGTAGAAGTTCAGCTGCACTGTGTTTACTACATCAACAGCGTAGGAGTCTGACACAGACAAGAAGAGATTGTTAAATAAAATCGTTATTTTTTTTTATGTGTACAAAAAGTATTCTCATCGCTTCATAACATTAAGCTTGAACCACTGGAGTCACATGGACTATTTTAACAATGTCTTCACTGCCTTTCTGGACCCTGAAAGTTGCAATGACGTTGCAGTCTGTGGCTGGTTCAGAGAGATTTTTGATATTCAAAAATATCATCATTTGTTTTCCGAAGATGAACGAAGGTCTTACGGGTTTGGATCAACATGAGGGTGAGGAATTAATGAGAGAATTTTCATTTTTGGGTGAACTAACCCTTTATTAACTGATTACATTGTAGTCAATGCATGCTTGCATAATACGATAATGCACAAAATACGATAAAACCTATATGTAATTATATGCTTGAGTTTGCATTGCCAAATGATTTTGTAATGTTAATACCTCAAGTTTAGTGTATTCTGTATCCCAATATAACAAGGTTTTTTGTGAAAGGCTACTGTGCAAATATCACTTTTGGCCACTACTGTGAATAGATACAGTTGCCTCATCAAATGAAATGAAAAATTTAAAATGAAAAAAATGAAATCGTCGAATATAGTGAGATAATGTACTGTTGTTCAGCTAATAGTGCAAACAGTGCAGCAGCAGAAACGAACAGACTGCCCTCCTCTGGGTAAAGTCTGTCACTGCATGAGACAGTGAGAAAGACATCACATTAAAAACCCGAGATTTTAAATGGAAATGAACAGAAGAAAAAAGCTTTAGAAAAATATAATAAAACAAAGAAATGTTCTTATGTAAAATGGAATGAGATGCCACACTATTCTGCTTTTGCACTTTTTATATTTTAATTAAATTGAGTGTAAAGATGGGAAGAAAGCAAATACTCAAAGGTGACATTTAAAATGCAGAATGTTTCCTGTGATGGGTAGGTTTAGGGGTAGGGGCAGTGTGTGAGTGTGTGTGTGTGTGTGTGTGTGTGTGTGTGTGTGTGTGTGTGTGTGTGTGTGTGTGTGTGTGTGTGTGTGAGTGATGGGTAGGTTGAGGGGTAGGGGCAGTGTGTGTGTGTGTGTGTGTGTGTGTGTGTGTGTGTGTGTGTGATGGGTAGGTTTAGGGGTAGTGTGTGTGTGTGTGTGTGTGTGTGTGTGTGTGTGTGTGTGTGTGTGTGTGTGTGTGTGTGTGTGTGTGTGTGTGTGGAGGTTGAGGGGTAGGGGCAGTGTATGTGTGTGTGTGTGTGTGTGTGTGTGTGTGTGATGAGTAGGTTTAGGGGTAGGGGCAGTGTGTGTGTGTGTGTGTGTGTGTGATGGGTAGGTTTAGGGGTAGGGACTGTGTGTGTGTGTGTGTGTGTGTGTGATGGGTAGGGGCAGTGTGTGTGTGTGTGTGTGTGTGTGTGTGTGTGATGGGTAGGTTTAGGGGGCAGTGTGTGTGTGTGTGTGTGTGTGTGTGTGTGATGATGGGTGGGTTTAGGGTGTGTGTGTGTGTGTGTGTGTGTGTGTGTGTGTGTGTGTGTGTGATGGGTAGGTTTAGGGATATAGCAGTGTGTGTGTGTGTGTGTGTGTGTGTGTGTGTGTGTGTGTGTGTGTGATGGGTAGGTTTAGGGGTAGGGGCTGTGTGTGTGTGTGTGTGTGTGTGTGTGTGTGTGATGGGTAGGGGCTGTGTGTGTGTGTGTGTGTGTGTGTGTGTGATGGGTAGGTTTAGGGGTAGGGGCAGTGTGTGTGTGTGTGTGTGTGTGTGTGTGTGATGGGTAGGTTTAGGAGTAGGCAGTGTGTGTGTGTGTGTGTGTGTGTGTGTGTGTGATGGGTAGGTTTAGGGGTAGGGGTAGTGTAGGGGGATAGAAAATACGGTTTGTACAGTATAAAAACCATTACATCTATGGAATGTCCCCATAAAACATGAAAACACAACATGTGCGTGTGTGTGTGTGATGGATAGGGGCAGTGTGTGTGTGGTGTGTGTTGTGTGTGTGTGTGTGTGTGTGTGTGTGTGATGGGTAGGTTTAGGGGTAGGGGCAGTGTGTGTGTGTGTGTGTGTGTGTGTGTGTGTGTGTGTGTGTGTGTTGGGTAGGTTTAGGGGTAGGGGTCGTGTAGGGGGATAGAAAATACGGTTTGTACAGTATAAAAACCATTACGCCTATGGAATGTCCCCATAAAACATGAAAACACAACATGTGTGTGTGTGTGTGTGTGTGTGTAGGTTTGGGGTAGGGGCAGTGTGTGTGTGTGTGTGTGTGTGTGATGGGTAGGTTTAGGGGTAGGGGCAGTGTGTGTGTGTGTGTGTGTGTGTGTGTGTGTGTGTGTGTGTGTGTGTGTGTGATGGGTAGGTTTAGGGGTAGGGGCAGTGTAGGGGGATAGAAAATACGGTTTGTACAGTATACAGTACAGTCAACGCCTATAAAGCGCGGTCACTTCCAGCGTTTGGCAAATCGGATCATGCCGCCATTTTCCTCACTCCCGAATACAAACAAAGGCTCGTTCAGGAACCCCCGGTGAGGCGGGAAGTTAAGCGTTGGTCACCCCACTCAGAGACCGCGCTACAGGCAGCTCTGGGCGATGTGGATTGGGACATGTTCCGGGTGAGTTCAGCTGACGTAGGCGAGTTCACAGACGTGGCGCTTTGCTTCATCAACACGCTTACAGAGCAAGCCACGCAAACAATAACAATAACGTCCTTCTCAAATCAGAAACCGTGGGTGGACAATTCAATCCGCGCGGCAGTGAACGCATACGCACTGCTGCTTAACGCCAGTCTCCATTCAGGGAATATGAATGAATACAGATCGTCCTGCTATGCTCTCAGACGAGCAGTTAAAGCCGCAAAACTCCGTTATAAAGACCGAGTGGAGTCTCATTTCCAACTCAACGACTCGCGGCGCATGTGGCAAGGTCTGAGGTCCATCTACTCTTTTGGATCTAAATCCTCTGCAGAGGCAAGCGTTGATCCGTTGCTCGTGAACGAGTTAAACTCTTTCTATGCTCGCTTTGACTGTAACCGCGGCAGCGCGACTCCGCCAAGTGGCGCGTCAGAGGGAATTACTCAGAGCAGCAACAATCACGTGATCTCTGTCTCGGAGGATGAAGTTCGGAGAGCACTCAAGCGTGTGGGACGCCAGGAAAGCTGCTGGGCGGATGGTATTTCAGGTCGTGTTCTGCAGTCCTGTGCTGATCAGCTCGCCGGGTTGTTTACATCTATCTTTAATGAGTCCCTCGCTACATCTGTGGTCCCCACCTCCTTCAAAAAAATCCACCATCATCCCTGTCCCTAAGAACAGTAAACCCTCTTGCCTAAATGACTATCGTCCAGTGGCTCTCACGTCTATAGTCATGAAGGTCTTTGAGAGACTCATTAAAAACACCATTTGCGCCTTCATTCCTGACACTTTGGACCCTCTTCAGTTTGCCTATCGTCCCAATAGATCGACTGAAGATGCCATCTCTCATGTCCTCCACTCCTCCCTCACTCACATCGACAGCAAAAGTGGGAACTACGTAAGACTGCTATTTATTGACTATAGCTCAGCCTTTAACACCATAGTTCCCATCAAGCTAACCTCCAAACTCCTGGATCTCGGCCTGAATCCTTCTCTCTGCCACTGGATTGAAGACTTCCTCACTGGCAGGCCTCAGGTGGTGAGAATAGGCCAGTCCACCTCCACCTCCATCACCCTGAGTGTGGGAGCTCCACAGGGCTGTGTCCTGAGCCCCTGCTCTACTCTCTCTACACGCATGACTGTTTGTCCACACACAGCTCCACCTCTATCATCAAATTTGCTGATGATACTGTTGTCCTGGGCCTCATTTCCAACAACAATGAGACGGCATACTTGGACGAGGTGGAGCATCTAACATCATGGTGCCAGGACAACTGTCTCTCTCTGAATGTTGGCAAGACCAAAGAAATGATTGTGGACTTCAGGAAGAGACAGCAACGGACATATACTCCCCCTCATGATCAGCGGGTCACCAGTAGAGAGAGTGAGCAGCTTCAAGTACCTGGGAGTAAACATCTCCGAGGACCTGACCTGGACTGCTCACATTCAGACACAGGTGAAAAAGCCAGGCAAAGACTGTACCACCTGCGCCAGCTGAGGAAATTCAGGGTTTCACCAGCTATCCTGAAAACTTTCTATTTAGGGGCGATAGAAAGTGTTTTAACTCAGTGCATCACAGCGTGGTATGGGAACAGCACCAGTCATGACCGCAAAGCCCTGCAAAGAGTAGTGCGCTTATCCGGCGTATCTCAGGGTCAGCTCTCCCGTCTCTGCAGGATGTCTACACCAAACGCTGCAAAGGTAGAGCTACTAAAATCATCAAGGACTCTAATCACCCTGCAAACCCTCATTTCACGCTGCTGCCATCTGGTAAAGCGCTTCCGAAGCCTGATGGCCAAAACTGAGAGACTCAGGAGGAGCTTCTTCCCCAGGCCATCAGACTCCTGAACTCAGTCACTTAACATCACGTGACTTCACGTCAGGATAAACATCGATACACTGACATTGCACTGCACTTTCTGTTCTCGTTGTTACTGTGTAACAACCTGTCATAAACCTGTTTGCACATTATACTCTTATACATTTGTTAACCACATATTTATAAGTCTACAGTTTACTCACTGCACAGTCTATTTCAATTATTTTATTCCACTTTATCCTTATTTGTTACCTTTTTTTTCTCTTGACTTGATTATTTATATATATATATATATATATATACATATATATATATATATATATATATATATATATATATATATATATATATATAGATAGATATACTTTTTTTATATCCTATTTCTATTATAATTTCTTCCTTGTGTTTTTAACTGTGAATTTGCACTGTCCATGGAGCGGACCTGTTTACGTTTCACTGCCGGTTGTATATTCTGTATATAACTGTGTATGTGACAAATAAAACTCTTGAATCTCTCTTGAATAAAAACCATTACGTCTATGGAATGTCCCCATAAAACATGAAAACACAACATGTGCGTGTGTGTGTGTGTGTGTGTGTGTCTGTGTGTGTGCGTGCGTGTGTGTGTGTGTTCAGGGTCCATAATGGCCTCGGGTATCTGTCACCACATGCGTTTTAATAAAGATAAATGATTCATTCTGGTCTGGAAGGAGCTGTTAATTTTTTTTTTATTGACAAATACAGTCATGTTTGATTACACATATTTGATTGTCACACAACAGAGGCAAAACGACATAAAACACAACAGGTTTTCTACCTTAATGAAGAGACAAGCTGGCTTAAATCTTTTGTGCTCTTGACACATACAGCATATTGCTAGTTCACTTATATAAATATATACATTTTACTTGTGTAAATGCAGTTATGGGTCACATGAAGGCACAGCAATGGCACTGATCTGCTGTATTTGTTTTTCAGGCCCTAAAACAAACACTATTTAATAAATAAATCAGCATAATATCTGTCATAAAATGTCAGATTGTGTTCTCCTCTGAGCACAATATCATAATATCAATGCATCCTCAGAAGGCATGTCATTCCCTCCTGCTTTCCACATCATTGGCCCTAAAGAATACAGGTCATCATTTTATGAGATTCACTTTCAGACCAAACTTTCATCACAGAAAAGTGTAATATGCATATAAAAATATCCTTACCGTGAAGACACTCTTCTTATTGATACGTCTTTAAAAATGATAAAGTGTTAATGATAAATATCTTATGTCCTTTTGATTTAAGCTAGTATGATTTGTAATATTTTAATCAGATTTCTAGGAAAACACGTACCTGATGGTTCATTGTCAAGCATCTGCTTTCTGATTATGTACATTTTCATGAGCAGAAAGCAGATGGAGAAGAAAAGGCCAATCCCTGCTCCTATGACGGCATATTTTATGTCTGAAGCTCAGGGAAGAAAACATGATTGAATTAGAACAGTTATCAGCTTTAAATATGGTTTGGATTCTGAGTTTGTTTAGTTTTCTACCTGGTTCATCAGTGGAAGAGTCTTGTCCCTTTACACACGTCACCAACAAGCAGTCTGTAAGACAGCAGTCAAATAGTTTATCCTTATTTAAAATGTATCAGATTATTATGTTGCCTTAAAGAAATATTCATGTCATGATTACGTTCTGTTTTGGTTTAGTTTTAGTGTTCCTTGTCGTTTAGTTGTTGTGTCATTGTTTAGTTTGTGTTTTTAAACGCTCTGTTCACTTCAGCTCTTTGTCTGGTGTCTTCAGTGTTAAAGGTTCAATTGTGTCGCAAAATGATTCACTGTATGTTCAAAACACTGGCGACTGTCAGAACGGTGTAAATGCAATGAAAACTCAGCATGCATAAAACATCTTTTACAAAGCAATTGCAAACGTGTTCTTTAAAGTTTAGTCAATTAAATAGAATCTATTGAACTCACTGAATGCCATTAAATATTAAGTGTTTGTAAAATATGTACTTATATTATTTATTTGTAGGGCTTGCTTTTGTGTTTTATGGAGAGACAATTAACTATTGCACTTCTTTTTTTATAATCCAAATGTGTCATTACATATGTACAACTTTACGAAAATGATCCGTGATCAGGGAAAAACCACATAGACACTGACCCTGCATCCCAATGTCCATACTATCCATCCTAAATAGTATGTGAGATTAGAATAAGTGTGTCCCAAAGCATAGTATGTTGAAAAGAGTAGGCCTTGGATGGTCTGCTATTTCTGGTATTGTGGATCTGTGCACACTATAAAGGCTAATATTGCCCACAACCCATTTTGCTTTGGAGGAGGATTCGGTTCAGAACTACAAACACGAGTAAAAAGTGTTAAAAAAAAAACTACAAAACATGGCGGGTATGCGCGACTGACGGTGAGAGGTTTCGATAAGGGTTTGAGTGACTAATAATCATTTTAACGACAAAAAAATACTTATTTTATGTTACCCGTGTTATATTTCATCTGCAATAACAATGTGGACTTTTATAAAGATCCCACTGAAGTGCCTTGAAACACGCAGCATTATTCAATGTGTTGATGTAATTTCCACTGAAACAGGAAGACAAGGTGGGACATATCGATCAGCTCCTCCAATAGTGCTTCGTTTATATCACAGCTTGGCCAGAGCCGTTGAGCTCCGTAAAGCCACAGTTTCCTCCCAATCTCTAACCGTTTCTCATCATAATCTCCTTTATAGCGATTTGAAATGCAGAATTCAAATGGGTCCAATGCGTTTTCTGGTCTAGTTCTGACCATGTAGTTCTGGTTATCGTGTCTCTGGACCAGAGCTACGGCAGGTTCACTGACACTGAAACCACGTGAAACCAGACTTCATTCACCCCAATGGAAAGCATATTTACACTGATTTGACTGATTCCCCATCCCCTATATAGTGCACTGTCTGATCGTTCCCTGTCCCCTATATAGTGCACTGTCTGATCGTTCCCTGTCCCCTATATAGTGCACTGTCTGATCGTTCCCTATCCCCTATATAGTGCACTGTCTGATCATTCCCTATCCCCTATATAGTGCACTGTCTGATCGTTCCCTGTCCCCTATATAGTGCACTGTCTGATCATTCCCTATCCCCTATATAGTGCACTGTCTGATCGTTCCCTGTCCCCTATATAGTGCACTGTCTGATCGTCCCTTATCCCCTATATAGTGCACTGTCTGATCGTTCCCTGTCCCCTATATAGTGCACTGTCTGATCGTTCACTATCCCCTATATAGTGCACTGTCTGATCGTTCCCTGTCCCCTATATAGTGCACTGTCTGATCGTTCACTATCCCCTATATAGTGCACTGTCTGATCGTTCCCTGTCCCCTATATAGTGCACTGTCTGATCATTCACCATATCCCCTATATAGTGCACTTTCTGATCTTTCCCTATCCCCTATATAGTGCAGTCTGATTGTTCACTATCCCCTATATAGTGCACTTTCTGATCATTCCCTATCCCCTATATAGTGCACTGTGTGCCGTTCACCATGTAGTCAATTTCAGCCGCAGCTTCAGCGTCTGTTTATAATGTAGGGGGCGTGGCTTCAGATTCTAGAGAGCATTTGATTGGACAGAAAAGCTGATGAGAAGCTGAAGTGCAGAGTGATGTCATCAGAATCATTGATCCATACTGGTGGAAGTGAGAGACTGTACGTTTTAAACGCTTATATCTTCTAAATGTGAATTTTGTCATTGTTTTGGAGCAACACTGGATTATAGATAACAGTAAGACTAATACATTCATACTAAAAGCCAAAAAACTTGATTTCAGGGGGACTTTAAATGCATCATTATGCATTAATATGAGGAGAATCTCTGCATGAAAGCCCCGCGGCTGCAGATCAACGTGCTACTGCATTTCTCTCCAATAGGAAATTAAATATGGAGGATTTTAACTTTGACAAGATGATTGACAGGCCAGGGTTCAGTGTCAGGATGCGACAGAGCAAAGACAAAATTGTATGACATGATAGTATGTCCCAAAGCTTGTCTACTTTTTTGCTGCACACTCAAAAGTATGTTGTTGTTTTTTTTCTTCACAAAGAGTTCATAGTTTTAGGGCATAGTATAAGTAGGCCAATTAGGATGCAGCACGGGTCATGGGTTTACTGAGATCATCGCCCCTAGCGGCAAACCATTGAATTTTCGAAACAGTTATGACGTGATGAGGCCTCGTTTACTGAAATCACATGACTCTCTATGAACTATTGGCTCGAAACAAAAGATTGGCAAAGGTTTCGAAGCTTCATGAAGCAGTTTCAAAAACACCCATCACTTGTTCTCCAGTGCCAGAGTGTTTTGGTTTGTATTTATTAGGTTTAATAAAGTAAGACTGTAAAAGGATAATCTAATAGCTTCATTGCGAAACCTGAAACCATGACAATTAAGCACTTAAAATCTTTATAATTGTGCTATTAAGTTTGTTTCATGCACTTTTTCCACAACAAGAACTGATTTTGGCATCACTTTACAATAAGGTTACATTTTTTTAACATTAGATCTACATTAGCGAACGTGAACAATAATAATAATACTTTTTTTAATTAATCTTAGTTCATATTAATTTGAACACCCACTAATGCATTATTAAAAATCAAAGTTGCATATTGTTAATATCACTAACATGAACTAACAATAAACCCTTGTGTTTTGTAACCAACATTAACATTAAAAATCACTTCACTTAAAAGCCTTTATACGTAATGCATTATAGAAGTATTTTAATGCATTAGTTATGCCTTGTAATGCACCTTATAATGCATTGTATGTCTCATGAATAATGGTAACCACAGTTATAATGCATTATAATACTAATCTATTGCATTAAAACTAATTTAAATGCATTAAAACACAACAAACAGCTAATTTCAGATCTGCAAATATTACAATGCATTATGAATTATTTCTGAAAAGATATAATGCATTATAACTTACAATATACATAAAACACATTGTTTCTGTTGTCACATATGCCTGTTTTTAGCGTCATTATGTAAATCAGTGTCTCTTGATCAGCTTCCTGGAAACACAATCAAGACCTGATGGAGAGGAAGTGAGATTATATCTGTGATTGCGACATCACTTCCTACTTCATAGATCATTGAGACATGTGCAAACCTTTCTCAAAAATGCAAAAGGCAAACGAATGGTAAAAATAAACTACTTACTATCTAGGTCAGCACATATTACAGAATTAAATTATAGTTTTATCAGAATAATAGTTTTATAAGTGTTAGTTTTTTCTAACACTTTGGCCTCATGCAGTCACACACTTGATGTTACCAGAATATGTGTTGACCTTGTTAGTAAATAGTTTATCTGTAAATAATTAATTTCATATTCTAGGTTAAAATGTGCTTGGGCATCCAACACACCCTTGGTTTTGTTCTCAAGCATCTTATCAATAAAGCATAAAAATCATCATCCAGTCATTTTCTTTTCATTTGATGCCTCAGTTTTGAATACCAATAAAAACAAGAATTTTAGCAACGCAGCTTCCATAAACTGAATGATATTCCTTACCGATGGTGAAGATAAAGCAGAAGGCTGAGCGGTATCTTGCACGTTCAGGCATTTTTAAGTCTAACATTGGTTGTTTTGCATTTGTTCGCTGATGTGCTGCTTTTGAAATTGAACCATTTCCTGTACGTTCACTAAATGGTTTCTAGATAAGATCAGATGATATGCACGCAGCCCTTTAGTGTTCTTTCCATTAGGGGACAATTGTTTTTAAAAAGCAGAATCAAGTGCTCTAATTTCAAATGCTCATTAAGCATCACACTTTGTGCCAGTTGAAGAATGGGATCAGGTTCATCCGGCTAAAATGCTCCATTCAAAAACCAGTCAATGTTTTGAGACGTACATGCATTGCATGCGAGATCTATTGCTCCACTTTGTTTTGCTACTACAGGTCTGACCACAACACACTATTGGGGTCAGGACGATTTTTTGTTGTTGAAAGAAATGAAAGCAAAGATGCATTAAATTGATCAAGAGTGACATTTATAATGTTACAAAAGATTCTATTTCAAATAAATGCTGTTCTTTTGAACTTTTTGTATCACGGTTTCCACATGAATATTTAGCTGCACAGCTGCTTTAATCTTTGATAATAATCAGAAAGGATTCTTCAGCAACAAACCTTCATTTCTGAAGGATCATATGACACTGAAGACTGAGAACTCAGCTTTAATATTACACTTTTTCTTTTTTTTTTTTCACAACATAATATTTGACGAATTTAATGCGGCCTTGGTGATCAGAAGAGACTTCCATCAAAAAACATTTAAAAATCTTACAGACCCCAAACTTTTTGAGGGTTTGTACATTTAAAGGGGTGGTTGATTATGATTTATGTACTTGTTTAGCTTTAGTGAGTGTGTAGTGTCTCTGTTTGAGCACAAACAACATCTGCAAAGTTACGACGCTCAAAGTTCAAAGCAAAGGGAGATATTTTCTTACAGAAATCTCTTTTTAAGGACTACAACAAACGGCTGGTAGGGACTACAACGAGTTAGTGACATCACTAACCCTAACATTAACATAAACCCCGCCCCCGGGAACACAAAGGGGGTGAGGCCTTATATTGCGGAGATGAGAGGATCTGTATTTCTTACCATTGGAGAAAGTGTAACGGCTAACTTGGATAACATGACGTTGGGAACCGCATCCTATCCCATTGTTGCGGTTTTCCCGCTGAATTGGGCTACTTTAACACTGTTGCCACGGGCTGTGTTTCTCAGCTGGTTCAAGCAACCCCATTAATGTGATATATAGACCAGAGAACGCAAATTTTAGTAGAGATGCACAATTTTCTTGGTTGAGTATGATTTCTGATTTTTTGTAAGTGTGACCTGCCAATTCCGATTTTCTTTCAAACAACTATAACTGACAGCAGATACAAACAAAAAAACAACGTTTCTGAAATGTTTATGATTTGATCAAAAACATGTCTTTAGGTTTGTTAATACATCCATATTGTACGTTTTAGTATCTTTCCAAACATACAAAAAGTACATTTTGTGTCTTTGAAAGTTACATATTAATACCTACGTATTAACAAGGCTGGGTAGGGATATGGTTAGGATTCAATTTTCAGACAAGAATTTTGTTCCAAGATCAACAAAATATTTTGATTCAGTAACATGTCTAATTCTGTAAAATCAGGACGTGCATGCTCACTGGACAGGCTTCCATCAACAGGTTCTTGTTACACAGTCAAAGGTCACAAATGACAAGTATTTTGCTGGAAAGAATGCAGACTCACTCTTCAGGGGGCCGTATAGGTGGTCAGCAGTGCATGTCTGCTGTAGACAAGCCCTAACAGGTTGGCATAACAAACATGCAGGATTAATGGAGCATTCAGAAACCGCAGAACATGCCACCTCGTTTTATTTTGCTTCGATAAACTGCCAGCAGAGACTGGCCTTACCATAGCAACTTATAATCATGGCCTTGGCCGGCCGTCCTCCCAGCTGTTCAAATGGGTGTCAGGTTCTGCGAGCTTTGTGTGGTCTTCAGATTCACATTTATACACTGTGGGCAACAAAACCGACATCAGAAATGACGTTAGGTTTACAATCAGAGTGTTCTGTGGTCTGAATAGTTGAGTATAAATAATGGGCTAAAACAGGCAATGCTTTATCAAAGCAACACGATTTTTAATGCATTAATTATGCCCGATAATGCACCTTATAATACATCGTGTGCACTCATGAATATTAATAATGATCTATTCTTTGAACACACCTTTAGAAAATGCATTAAAACAAACAAACCAATTTCAGATAAGAAATCTGTGAATATTATAATGCATTTTAACTTTGGTTAAAATGATTAATGAAAAGATGCTTTATCAAGTACATTAAGATGACTGCATTACACATAAAGTTAAAATAACAACTGTAAAAAATTACTCATTGCTGGTTAATTTTAGTTAATGCGGCTTTAATCATTTTATCATCTAATGGGGCTTAGCACTGGTATTAGCAATGTATTTAGTGCACAGTTATTGCATAATTGCCATTCATATCAACTCTGACCACCGAGGTTCATATATATAAATAATAGCCAGCGAGACATTCTGGGAGGTTCATACAAAGTTCCTTGCTATGTTTAAATTAGCAACATTTATTAACATTTATCAGTTGCTCCCCTTGTCATTGCCTCAAAGTAATGTCTACAGTTACATCTGTATACTAAGAGCTCAACATAGTGCAAACTCTGCTTGACTAGGATGTTTTACCATGTTTACATTCTAACAGGCTTATTCATTTAACAGGATGAAAAAGACATTGACCACTGGCCATCTTAAAATGGGAATTTTGGACTATATCCCGAATGATAGCAATTGTTTCCTCTAATAGATGTGTGAAAATAATTTCTCTTATAGAAGAGAACAGCAAAGTCATCTTTTTATATTTTCAGAATTTAGTCCTAGGGATGACGATCAACATTTTCTGAAGGTTAAACACCTTTTATTGTATATTAGTTGAAAAACCAAATATATTTACGTAAGTACTCGTTCTGAAAAGAGTAAAGCTGTGCCTTTCAACATAACTTCAACATTCCACTTCCTGTCTTGCAAACAAACACACTTGTGAATTTCCATAAATACTCACAGGCTGGTGTTGGTCCAGTGGCACGTGGGAAACTGTGTGCAGAAACACCTCCCAACCTCTGTCCGCCCAAAATGCTTATCGTAATCTCTTAAACCATAACAACAAGAGTGTTGGAAGGCCATAGTTCTTTGCCTGCTCTATTTATGTCTGAAAAGCTGAGGGAGTATAAGATCTATTTTGGTAATAGTAAACAAAAGGTGAAAGGAATGACACCTTTTCTTCAACAATCAAAACCAGCATAATTATATTTTATTTTAAATATACTACAGCTGAAAGTAAGTGTCAGAATAACAGCTTGTGTTTGACACCTTTCTAGTGGACGAATGACAGTATAGTGAAGCAGTTTTGTGTAGACTTCATAGCTAAACAATATTAGACATGATTTTACCTCGCACTGCCATTGCTTAACATTGTCAGAATGGGCATTTGTACATCCTTGGACCTGTGAATCACACGTATCATGAAACCTAATGGTTGCATCTCAGAACTGGCATGATTTGTTTTCATCACAAGGTGGTTTGTTGACATCTTGATGTCTCAACTTAAGTCTCGGCTCCAGATATTTCTCGGCCTGGGCTTTGAGCGTGGAAGTGTCATATTGATTGGGTCTGATGCAATAGGACAGTGTTGCAATTGACTTGCTTTGTGAGCTGTTCGTTCTAAGAAATGTTTATCTCCTCATTAACATTGAACCGTGGATGGAATTCCCTTGTTTTGTAATGTTTCAATTGCATGATAAACTAAACATTTCATTCAATGAGTGATATTAATATTTGCTGCCAGTCAGTCAGATTTTTGTTTAAAAATAAAGTAATACTTTTACCAAGCAAGGATGCACTAAATTGATCAAAAGCGACAGTAAAGACATTTATAGTGTTACAAAATATTCTATTTCAAAAGTTTTTTTTAAACTTTCTATTTGTAAAAGAACAGTTGTTTCCAGAAAAGTCTCTTGAGCAGCAAACCAGCATTTTAGAATGATTTCTGAAGAATCATGTGACGCTGAAGACTTTGACATCACAGGAATAAATTACATTTTAAAAAAGTATTACAATAGAAAACAGTAACTTTAATCACATTTCACAATTTTACTGTTTTTACAGTATTATCTGATCAAATAAATGCAACCTTGGTGAGTAAAAAAGACTTTTTAAAAAACTTTTTTAATGATAGTGTACATTCTATTTATAACTCACACTAAAATCCCCATTCTGTCGGCATTAACCTCATGCTGTTATGTTGCCGTCTTCCATACAATAAGAGCGAACTGTCAAGCTCCAAAAAAAGCCCCATAAATGCATCATAAATATGTCCATTTGACCTGTGCATTACATTTTAAATCATCTGAAGCCTTATGATAGGTGGGGAACAGACTAAAAGTTAAGCCTGACACTTAAAGGGCCCTATTTTAACGATCTGAGTGCATGGTCTGAAGCTGAAGAGGACGTGTCCCATCGTCCGACGGGAAAAATGGTTGGAGCACCACGTGTATGGTCCAAAAGAATTGTCCCTAGTCTCTGAGTCACGGGTGTGTTTTGGGTGTAACGTGGAATAAAGCAATCAGAGTCTCATCTCCCATTCCCTTTAAAAGCCAGTTGCGCTCACACCATGGCGGATTCGCTATTTACATGGAGCGGAAAGACGCTTCTCCAGAGAGGGAATCCTTTTATTTTTAATATTTAAAAATGTGTGTGTGCTGTTGTGCATCATGTGTGTGTAATAAGCAGAGTGCGTGTTGTGCACCGCCTATAGGAGCATATTGTAACACAAAAATGATAACTGAGTTGGGCTGAAACTAGCAAAAAAACACTTGCGTCACATCTGGCGTCGCATTGCGCCGGGTGTATGATAGGGCCCAAAATCTTACTTAATAGCAGTGGTCATCATTACTTTTCATTGTATGGAAAAGAAATCATGTTTTTTCCCCACATTTTTGGGTGAACTGTTTCTTTAAGCATTACATAACAAGGCTAAGGTTATTACATTTATATAAATTATCCCTCTAGTATCCAGCATGGTAGTCAATACACAACAGTAAGATGAACCTTAGTGCTGGCAGTCATTCTGTGGGCAGCGGGTGCATGTTGAGGCCAGCGCATCAGACATGCTAGTATTTATTGGCTGTCATGATGGTCGAGCATTCTCCAGTCCCATGCATTGAATGACAGCCGGCGTGGCTGCTTTACTGCTGGTCCATGTGTGTATGTCCATCACCTCAAATAGACCACGCTCCTCTCTGCTGCCACCCTGGACTCCCCCTACAGCTAAAGAGTCCAGTTGTCCTATTATAGCCTTGCCTGCTCGCTCTGGAATAAGAGGTTGAGTGGACATGAGAGCCTTTTGGAAACGGTGAGACTGGGTTGCTAAGGATAGAGACCTGTCTGCCCTCTCCTTGTGACCTTCCTCCCCTTGAGGTTAGCAGATGGTAAAAAGGAAATGCACTCCAGTTGCATACAGTGTTCTCACTGCTGACGCAGAGTTTTACACCTCAAATATTATTAGGAAGGGACTTTCCCCATACAACCACATGAATCATGTACAGGAACAACATACAGTTTGTGGACAAAACATATGCGTGTGTGTGACCTGTATATTTTCACTCATTTTTGTGGCATGAGTGAAAGTGTTGCCTCAGTTTTGAAGGCTTGCATCTAGTTGAAGGCATACACCCAGCAGGCTGAGCCCCGCATTCTGATTAAAAAAATAACCCAATAATATGACCCAGCAGGCTGAACCCCGCATTCTGATTAAAAAAATAACCCAATAATATGACCCAGCAGGCTGAACCCCGCATTCTGATTAAAAAAATAACCCAATAATATGACCCAGCAGGCTGAGCCCCGCATTCTGATAAAAAAATAACCCAATAATATGACCCAGCAGGCTGAACCCGCATTCTGATTAAAAAAAAATAACCCAATAAATGACCCAGCAGGCTGAACCCTGCATTTTGGTTAAAAAAAATAACCCAATAATATGACCCAGCAGGCTGAACCCAGCATTCGGGTTAAAATAACCAATAATATGACCCAGCAGGCTGAGCCCCGCATTCTGATTAAAAAAATAACCCAATAATATGACCCAGCAGGCTGAACCCCGCATTTGGGTTAAAAAAATAACCCAATAAAATGACCCAGCAGGCTGAACCCTGCATTTTGGTTAAAAAAAATAACCCAATAATATGACCCAGCAGGCTGAACCCAGCATTCGGGTTAAAAAATAACCCAATAAAATGACCCAGCAGGCCGAACCCCGCATTCAGGTTAAAAAAATAACCCAATAAAATGACCCAGCAGACTGAACCCAGCATTCGGGTTAAAAAACAAAAAAACAAAAAAAAAACAACCTAGCATTTTTGAGAGTATATTCTCATAGAATGATGTCATTATAGTTATCATGACCTGGCCTTTACTGTTAAAACTTTGAAAAGCACTATCAATATTCTTGAGAGTCTGACCTTGTACAGTGGAGAATCAGGCGTGTGACAGATAAGCTGAGATATGAAAGGTGTGCCAGAAAGAAAGACAGGCAATTACTGTATGAAATACAGGCGGCTTCAAATAGAGCCAACTGAATAACTCTCTATGATACGGTTTAGGTGTGAAGAGCATAGCCAAATAAACAAATTTACATAATGAAGCGTTAAGACAGAGCCTAAGCAAATGTGTTTTCCTCCTTCAGAGGCAGAAGTATTAGAAAGACACAAGCAGGACCTGCTTAACAACTGTGGGCATTCTCTGTCATGGTAATCAGACTCCATTAGCCACTCATCCTACACTTTGAGTTTGGTGACACTGCTGTGGGGTGATGCAAGCTGCTATATTTATCTCCCCTGTTTGTGAGAAAAATGACTCCTACTCACACCAGCCACCATACAACAACATCCCATGTGTCCAGAGCTCTGTGCTAATGTGAAATGTTGTAGTCTCTATAGGATTGGAGAGGGATAGACGGCTAAGGTCTTCAAGCTACCGCTACCAAAATAGCAGATGACCATTTCTATTTCATCTGTCACCCACTCGACACCAAACAGTCGCTCAGTTATTTGCGATCACTAACTTCTTCCTGTGTTTCAGCGCGCTGGCCTTGCTGGCAACTATTTCGGTAGGGTGTGTTCGGTTCGTTCTTCCTCGGGCCTCGTTCAAGTGCTTACTTCAACATGGATTTCTACCATGAGCTTCAGGTTGTGTTCAGTGAAGAGCATTATCATGGTGTTCTTTTATGGAGTAACAGAGAAGTCTGACTTCACTTGGTGGCTTGTGTGAAATTTACCTTTAAGGATTTGTCCATGTATGAAATACAGAACTTGAAATAAGGTAAGGAATAAACATATACTGTCAAATTACTTACAAGCTGCTTTGAAATTTTCTTAAGGTAAATGATATTTTCCTTTCAATAATAAAAAAGCTACGATCCGTTCTGCTCTTTCACATTTTCATAATTTTATGATAGACAGTCTGTTATTTTGAAGAACTTTCCTTGAGGTTAGTCAGGGCTTTATCACTGTACTGTAGATCTTCTTTCACATAAATAAAGTAACAGATGTGGGGAAATTACCCGACTGCAAGTTGATACAGAATTATGGGCGGTGGAAAAATTTGCGCTGTCCAAATCTTCTTGGCCACTTAGTGCACGCCTTTAAATGCTCATAAATACATCTCAAGATTTGTCCTTGCATGGTCAGCTCTTGACCTGAGATGGCATCCCAAGAGTCGCACAGAAATGTGTAATAACGCCATATTGCCAGATATGTGCTCCTGGACCACAAAACCAGTCATAATTATTATTATCAAGAAAAAATAAACTTTCCATTGATGTATGGTTTGTTAGGGTAGGACAATATTTGGCCAAGATGCAACTATTGTAAAATCTGGAATCTGAAGGTGCAAAAAAATCTAAACATTGAGAAAATTGCCTTTAAAGTTGTCCAAATGAAGTCCTTAGCAATACATATTACTACTAATAATAACTGTTTGATATATTTACGGTAGGAAATTTACAAAGTATCTTCATGGAACGTGATCTTTACTTAATATCCTAATAATTTTCAGCATAAAAGAAAAAAAATCGATAATTTTGACCCATACAATGTATGGTGGCTATTGCCACAGATATACCTGTGCGACGCATTACTGGTTTTGTGCTCCTGGGTCACATATATACGCTGTGATGAGTGCTGGTAATGGATTCAGGTCAGAGGATAAATATGGGTTAATGAGTTATACCAGGATCAACCACACAGTACAGCAGCTGCAAAGAAACAACTGCATGAATGTTGGATGACTTCTTTGACAATTCAAAGATAGATCTGGGCACATCTAAAAATCCTCTACATAGTTTGAAAATCCATTTGTTTTAAATGACTGCCAAGGGTTATGCAGGTGGCCTGTGGATGTGAAAGGGCAGAGAGACATCTGCCTTCTTCTAAAAATAGTTGGTGTTTGGCATGGTGTATCTTTCTTTACTGTACATAGTCACAGGCTGGATTACCAACCACATCTGAGGTCAAAACAATATTAAAAAAAATATATGATTTTTGGCTGTCATTGCACAAACCGATACATTTTCTTTTCTTTTTTCTTTTTTTTGCAGGAATATCACAATGTAATCTCCAATATCTGGTGATGACAATGCAATAAGTGTCAAGCCAGGTCAATTCTGCATCAGACTGAAGGAACTGTGCAAACGCATTCATCATGAGCAACCAGGAGAAGCGTCACAGGACAAGCATGCAGCACCTCCGCTATCTCAATAGCTTTATGGATGAAATAGACCGTGAGGTCATGAGCCTGACGGATCGAGCTTTCAAGAGTCTGTGCATTGGAGATGAAGCGATCTACAATGACTCAGAGTTTTCCCCCTCTCCAGTAAGCTGCCACAAGCCAGTGGTTGAGGACATCTCAAAAAAGACTCAGGACAGCTCATTTTCTGCGGTCAAAAAACTTAATTCTCACCCCCTTAATGGAGCAAATGATTTATTGAGTAGATCAAATAAGCCATCCAAAGACTCTGCACTTTTTGGAGTATTTTCAGCCAAAAAGAATGGTGAGAGCACCAAGATGACAAACGGTGATTCATGGGACAAATCTGCCCTACTCAGCATCCAACGAGAGCTGTCTGAGTTTTCTTCAGACTACCACAGTTTAACAGCGGAACATCTTTCCCAAGCCAAGAACCATCTAAAATCAGATGAAAAAGGATCTGCCAAGAAATCAAGCAAGGATGCATCACTTCCCTTGGGAAAATCCTCTAAGAGTAAACACTGCAAAAACAACAAACTGAGAAAACTGAATTCCATAAACTTTTTCCTCCACAGTGAATTCAGCCCGTTCTTGTCATGGGGGGATTTTAACAAATTCCCCATTGGTCAGGAGCACATATCGGAGATGTTGTTAAGCAATAGGCCACCTGAATGGTATGACTCACCTCTCTACAAAGAATTAACTGCAGCACATGGACACTATAAATTAAGTTTTCCCCCATCAGAGGAAAATGAAGACGAGAAGTGTCCTAAACAAAGTGAGACTCATTCGCTTAAACCACAGCTTGAGCCTGTACAATCCACAGCACCTAGTGTACCCCCAAAACCAGAGAAAGAGCACATCCAGCACAATATTCCCACAAAAGCCCCTCCGCTTACCTCTGAACAGAGATGTAATTCAGAAAGGGCAGAACCGTGCGCTCCCTGGCGAAAAAGCAGAAGTAGAGCAAAAAGTGCTGCTCCTGTGGGGCATTCCATCAACTCAGCTTGCGAGAGGACAAGCGCCGGAGAAAGGAGTACACAGGCATTTAAAGAAGTTAAGACAATAGAGGACCAGACCTCTGCTAGTTCAACTCCTTTCAGTATTTCACAGCTGTTGACACCAGTGATACCCTCCAGACACGGGACAGGAACCTCAGAGATACTGCAAACTGTGCTCTCACCCACTGCCCTGGAGGTCCCACTACTCCTGGAGAGAGATGTGCATCCATCACCTGAGATTAAGCGAGAGGGGTACAAATCCATAGCATCAAGCTTGTTGTTCAATCTCAAAGACAACAGAAAACGGGTTAAGACAATGTACAGTCCACCTAAATTTAGAGGTCTGGATGTGGCGAATCAAAGCAAAGATTCTCCCCAGCCTGAAGTGTCAAAAGATGGCCTTGAAATACAAGATATTTCAGGAGTTACAACTATCTCACCCGCTCGTCACAAAGCCATCGTCTCTCAGATGAGTCCCTTGTTGGAAACCGCAGACACTCAAACTTGCTCTCCTGCAAATGGCGGGATGCCAGATGACTATTTGGCTTTGAGTCTGCTTCAATCTGGAAAATTAAAATCAAACAGGAGCCCTGCGGGTAACAAGGCACATTACCCCTCATTACAACTTTACAGGAAAATAAGTCCTGAGAATAATATTAGAGCAAATGCTCAAACTGTGGTTGAAACCAGTTCTCAGGTATTCACCGATAAAGCCAGCAAAGATCATGACACAGAGCATAATTATCCAAGTAAATTATTTAAAGGTGCAGAGTTGCAAAGCAAAAATAATCCCTTAGAGTCAATGCTTAATGCCCCAAAACCCACTGTAGGTTTAAATAGCGAAAGATCTCTTGAAAACAAATCTGGTAAAAGTCCAAGTGTAAGTTTAACAACCCTGGAAGAGCAAGTCGTTAGTGATGGTACAAATCAAATTAAGGACAGGTTGAAAACTAGAGGAATAGTACAGAAAAGCCCTGTTAAAGACAAGGAACCACACAGAAAGGAGACAGGAGCAAAGCATGTCTTTTCTGCACGACAGAACAACTACATTAAAAGTCAGAGATTTGTAAGTACAGATGATGATAATCATCACAATAATGATAGTTCTAATGCAGAAAAGGGGCAGCTGACTATTAAGGATAAAAATGAAAATGACAAGTGGTCCAGGCATTCCAAAAATACAAAAACAAAAGAAATAAGGCAAGAGGAGCCTATTGCAAACATGCATAAAGATAAAGTAATGGATGGACCACTATTGAAAGAAAGGGTTCATGTAAGAGGAGAGGCTAAAGACCACAGCAGTATAACATCAAAGAGTGGTTTGGAAACTCAAAAAGGAAATTCTGAAACGATGAAAAGAAAAAATTCTGAAAAGAGAGCACTATTTGCACCAATGGAACAGGTGCCAAATAAGACAAATGCACCCTTAAAGAGAGAGAATGTTATCATTGATAAGTACGACCTGGCCAAAATGGCTTTAGAGGAAGTAATTGCTGAACGAGAGCAAAGAAAGTTAAAAAGTAAGGCTGTCTCGGATGCAGCATGTTCACTCATTGATATAAAAAGAGTTGACTGTGAAAAACCTGGTGGTATTGAGTTATCCACCAGTGGAGAGGACCAACTGTCTAGTAAGTTCATGCTGAATGAGAGAGGGAAAAGTGCAAAAGAAGGCAAAGGTCAGAATACTGTATCTGCTTTTAAAACAAATTGGCAGACTGTTCAAACAATGTCAGAAGACATGGCCAAACATGGTGAAAGTCATGTGCCTGAGGTAAAATTAGCCAGGCCCTGTAAGCAGGAAGCATCTATTGGGCAGTGCCAGCATGCAGGACCTATAAAATATAATGAAAGAGACAGATTGTGCCAAGGCAATCAAGAAAGCAACACAGATAATGTAAGCAAGGTTGATAAAATATGCCAAAAGAAAGAGTTGATTAATAAAAATATAAGTCATGCAAAGAAATGCACAAAAAAAGGTGATCGTTTGAAAAGTAGCAATATTCGCAGTGTGGGACAGTGTGAGGAAGTGCTGGGCGTTAGTTCCTTTAAACCTGAGATACCCCCAAGAAGAGGGAGAAGTAATTCTCATAGTAATGACAGAGTAGGGGAAAAGACAGAAAGTAATTCTGACTTTAAAAGAGAAGGTGACGCTACAGTCCAAACTGAGGAAATGGAAAGTAGGGAAGTTAACAAAGTTCAGTCAAGTCAATCAAAGAATCGAGGCCCCGTTAGAGGAAATGTACTGGCTCTGAAAGAGAAATACGACAAAGAAAGTAAGGTGAACCTCAAAGGTCAGCCTGTTGAAGGTGCAAGCTGCGAAAAGTCTATGGAAGAGGAACCCACTGAAAAGGTTCCAAAACACAACATACAACATAAATTTGTCCCTCCAAAACTCACAGTCAGTGATCCTGAAAGTGGGACTTATTCCATTATCTACAAGGAGATGGATTCAGAGAGTGAACGAAAGTCTAACAGCTCATCGAACGAATCAGAAAGAGGTGAGGAACATTCAAAGAGGAAACACAGTGTCACCCAAGACTTCAGAAAAGCTATATGTGATCTTGCAAACAACATAAATGAAGAAGTGCAAGACAACAAGGTAAAAACAAATGAGAAGGAAGAGGGTTCTGTAAGTGCGAAGGAGTTTGGAGACAAGCAGAACAAATCCAAAGGTCCTAGTAAAAGCTGCGTGAAAGACTTCTTTAGTGGACTTCTTGGACTTTCAAGCTCAGAGAGGGGAAAAAATGTAGATGAACATGAGGAGGAACTCTCTGAAACACCGTCCTCAGAGTCTTTGAAAACCAATAACACCAGAAAGGACAGTGTCACAGTATTTGATATCCTTGGACAATCTCACACAGTATCATCATCACATGGTAAACAAACACATCACAGCAGTCAATCTTCAAACTCAAGTGAGCTCTCTCTATTGCATGAATCACAACCTGAAGATTTGTTAAGTAAAGCAGAGGTCTGCTACGTGAAAGAAAGAGTTGATGGAAAGGTGAGGGAGAACTTCCAGAAACCAACAATAGATTCCTACTCTTTAAGCAACCATGAAAGTGAGTCAGATGTTTCTGCACCGAGTGACGTGGACAAAGGGGGATGGGTGCACAGCTTGATTGAGTCAGCTAGACATCTAACACAAATACCACACAGTCGTACTTCCTCCAAGGATCAACAAGAAATAGGTCAACTGTCTCAGAAGGGCCACTTGAATGGATCTGAGAAAGATGAGCAAGATCTGGACCTCTGCAAGGACTGTGTCCATTCCCCAGTTGCCATACCTGCTATATCAGTCAAGAGCCCCCAACCAAACCAACCAGCAATGCATTTATTGTCCCTTCCGGCAGTCAAAGAGAGAAAACCGTCAGTTGGAAGTGCCTCTGTGTCTGAGGAGGAGGAGCGGCGCTCTGCTGTGAGCACTTTATCTGAAGGCCTGGAGAGCTATGAAACAAGCGGAGGGGATGCGATGGAGGAGAACAGTTCAAGCATTGCTCCAGTAGAGGATGAGGAGGGATCCAAGGCACCGAGTGAGAGATCTGCTTCAGCCTGCAGCGGAAATGACAGTAATGGTCAGAACAAGCCGCCTGTTGTACCTCCAAAAACTGAAAAGGCTCTACGTCGAGCCATGAAGCTCACCACACGGAGGATACAAAAGGCTGAAGCTAAAAGCAAATCTGAGCGTAAAGGCAGGAGCAGTGACAAAAGTGTCAGTCACAAGGCTGAGAGGAGGCACCACAGTACTGACAAAATACTTGACAGATCGCTCAGCAGTGACAGAATCAGTAGTGAACACAGTGAGCATCTCAATGACACAACTGAGCCCAAAACTCAAAGAAGTGAGAAGCATGCTAGACGCCATTGTGGTCATAAGAGTCAAGAGAATGAACCTAGTATAAAACTGCAACATGCATCCAAAGACAGAGAAAGACAAACCAGTCAAACTGGTGACTCAAAGGGCCATCGCACTGAGAAAGAACAAGCTCACGACGGGGATCATTTGGAGAACGGCAATATAAGTAATGATAGATTAGGTCGAAGCAATGAAAAACTCTTGCCCAAGAAACTGGAACGTAGAACTCAAAGTCTGGATAGATTTCTAAGATTTAAACACGAAAACATGCCAAGTAACACTGGTAAGTTTTCAACAGAAGAATCACAGTACTCTACTCCAAAGGCATTACCTTTGCGCCACAATAGCATTGAACATGCGTATGCACCAACCACTAATCTTGTAACGCAGTCCTTCCCAATCACCCAGAGAAAGCTTCTACAGGACCCTGACTCAGGACAGTACTTTCTGGTGGATATGCCAGTACAGGTCAAAACGAAAACATTCTTTGACCCAGAAACTAAAAGTTATGTGCAACTACCAGTACAGTCTCCTGAGGCTCCATCATTGGAGGTTATGAACACACCATCACTTATGCTGTATCATGGCTTTGTTCCAGTGCCTGTACCATCACAGAAGTCTGTTGCCAGGACGGCAGGATCTATGATCCCTCCCGATGACCTGGAAGACTTTGAACCTAGCAGGAAACAGGACTTTTATCAGATAAATAGCGAAGAAGTAAATCCTTACATTGAGCCTGTGTATATATCACAAGAACACACACCTGAAGAGGAAATTGATAGTGTGAGATGACAACATCCAGCCTGAACCAGTGGATGGTCCAGAGAATGAACGTGACTGAAATCAGGGATTTGTTTTGTTTGTAGACAAATGCAGTTTTCTTCCAACTTGCAGTCTGGTGTGACATGGAAAGGTTTTTGTAGTATGTATGTTGTTCTTTGTTTATAGTGCACAAGATGTGGATTGTACGTTTATTTCTTCTTAAAGTAAGGTGATTACCTAGTTCTCTTACTGTTAAAAGCACTTGTCAGGAGGTTGAGATTTGGGTTTGCGCCTTATTGAAAGTAGTTTTGCTTTCATAAGAATATTTGATCATTATTTAACAGATTATTTTGATACATCTTGTATTTGAGGTTTGGAAATACATTAGTCCACAGTATTTTTCACAGCAGAAAAATATTATAAAAAATTAAGATTATGTGTGAAAATTAATGTGTTTTATATGCATAAAATGGAATATTTGACAAATGCTGATTGCATCACTTTTCAGGGTGCATTATGGAATGAATCCAAATGGATTGTTGCTTCAGAAAAGAACCATTCCAATAAAAGCATCATCAATTTAATTTTGATTTAATTCCTTTTATACGAAGAAGAAATCACATTCAGTTTATAGTCTCAACAAGAAATCCAGAGTTTAGACTTGTAGTCACTGCAGATTATTCTGCCAGACTTAGATAGGAAGAGACTGTTTTATCGACACAGTGAACAACCATGACCACATGCGGTTTAATCCCACCAGGTTATGTGAAATAGATTGCACCACAACAAAAAAACATCTCTGAAAATGATTTCAAATAATTGGTGCAAAAACACTGAAAAACACCAGAAATTGTGGCCATGCAAAAGTTGTAACTGCTGATTATTTCACAGACATATCATAGATATCGACCCTTACAAAAAAAAAAAAAAAAATACACACACTCACCTATACATACACTATATATATACACTCACCTAAAGGATTATTAGGAACACCATACTAATACTGCGTTTGGCCCCCTTTCGCCTTCAGAACTGCCTTAATTCTACGTGGCATTGATTCAACAAGGTACATCTTTGGGATGTGGTGGAATGGGAGCTTCGTGTCCTGGATACTTATACTTTTAAGTGTACTATTTCAATACTACTTGGGACAAAACTGGCCCACTTTTTAGCGTATAAAAAGTGTAACAGTAGTAAACTTTTGCATACACAACAAGTGTTTGTATTGCAACTATACTACAAGTGAACTTATAGGTATACTGATAGTTTACTTGTCAAATACTTGTAATTTTTGAGTTTATGAAAGTACACTTTGAATATATTCTTCCAGTAACCTACTAGTTTAGTATTTTATGCTGCAAGTATACTTGAGTTTTCTTTAAGTGAACATAACATCATACTTATAGTTTACTATTTGCATCTTATTTTTCACTTTCAGTATACTTCTATGTTCTTATGTGGTTATGCATTTTTTTAATACTTGAAATATGCTTTTAACTGTACTTTAACTCTTTCCATTTTAAAAACATATTATTCTAGCTTCATGCATCATTTTTATCAACATTTGAATGTGGGCAAGCTTTATAAAAAGCAAAATTTTAAGCAAAAAACTGAGAAAATCAAATTTGTCCAGATGGGATTCAGAACGACGATCAAAACACAGATGGAGTAGATTGAGTCCATAAAAACCCCCAAAGCTTCACAGTTGTTAACCTATCCTGGGTCGACATTTCATTCGGTAACCTTACACAGTTTTGAATTTATATATGCTGTTTAATGTTGATAATCCAACACTATCTCATGACTAATTTGTACGAGATGGCTAATTCGTATGAATTTGTACGATTTGTCTATACTGAGTAGGTCATTCGTACAAAATCATACGAATTGACCAACACAAATTAGCCACCTCGTAAAATACGTACAAATTGCCGTGAGATCGGGTTGGATGATCGCATTTTCCATATGCAAAATATTACATGTTTCTGCTTCTTTTTCACCTGTGTTTTGATCCAGAGATGCTGTACTCTTTCAGAAGATGTGTAATAGTATAATAGTGAAAACATGGATAGCTGGAAAATTCAGTCCGAGATTTGTAGTAAACACCCATGTACACTGCCAGTGGACTAGCACAAAATCAGATACTCAGAATATCAAACAATGTAAGTTTATAAAACAGTATGTAAAAACTACTACTCAATCAAAAGAGTTAAACACAACTTCAAGCCAAGTTTACTTGTATTTACTTAATTATACTTTTAAATATATCTCAATCAAAAGATGGAGTACAAATATACTTACACTTTTTCTGTCATAAATCAAGTACTTTTAATTTTAAGTATATTTCTGAGAAGTGCATAAAAGTACATTGAAAGTATACTTTCTTATTTTTTTAGTTTAAAAGAAGTATACTATATATAATAGCACACATCAATAAACTTATTTTTCGTAAGGGTATTTAACATCTTGTTATTAAGTGCCTCAAGCAAAACACTTGACTGTCTTTCAAATATTTGATGCCACTAAACTGGAGAACCTTGTAAAATCACTTGATCCTCACTTTTAATCATTGTATCAGTTCAGTACCTTGGTGATTTCAGTCAGCACTAGCCATGTTTTCTATGCATCCCACTAAACCCATGACACCATTCTGCCACCACCAAGTGGTGAATAGGAGGTCTGCAAGTGTCTTATCACTTGGTAAAATTGTTGTAAAGTTGGGTTGCAACATTATGTGGTATTTGTTATAACACACATCATTGACTGAGAAAATAAAGGAACCCAGGATGACTCGTCAAGGTCAATTGCCTGACAAAATGCGCATCTTTCTCAGTATGACATACTATTACAACACAGCCTTAAATGTAACAACTTTAATAGAGTTGTGGTAGATGAAAGGGCATTTTCCAATCACAGTAGATAGACACTTAGAAAATACATTATTGTATCGCTTGCATTCAATATCTTTAATTTGGTTCAGACTTACAAATACACATGCAAATATCCACTTATATTAATGCTATCTAAATTTGATTGAAGTGTGGCACATGTGATGCTTTGAACAGTACACATCAACAGATAAGTTTGATTCTTGTCGTTTTGCATTTTAATGGCAGCCACAACTGCCCGCTACCATGTCGGGGTACTGTTTTAGCACCACGTTTTCCTCATCATCGAAGTACAGGAGGCTGATGGGGTGAAGCACATCAGGCACGCAGCACGGCTTCCCCACCTCATGCGATTGTTTCAGCACGTTCATGATGGATATCACGGTAGCGTGATTCGTAGCCCGTAGACCTCCGCCCAGCGGAAACGGACATGAGCCCATGCAGCTGTATGCGTTATAACCTCTGGGAGATAGTATCCACCCTGCCCAGCCAATCTTAGTGAAGTCTACGTAGAGGCTTGTTCTCTGGCATGTAGAAGTTAATGCACGCACACTCCTGCGGTTCCGCAGTGACGTCACTAAACTTGCTGTAGGCTCAAGGAATTTAAGGGATGTGTTGATATTTTGTCCTAAAAGAGAGTCAATGGTGACATCAGAACGAGACACACATTATGCATTATAGTTGAGTCTTTCTTCAACTTCAGGTACTTTTATGTCCCTGTGGTTGATTTTTTTATCTAAACTGATTTCGGCTTTTTTTATTTTTGTTATACAAATACTAATGTTCTGGAAATTTTTACCAGTCCTTCACCATTACTTTTCTCTACTTTTCAAATGCCTCTTATTGTATTGTTTTACCCTTGTTGCAGACCCAGACTTTCAGTCTTAATATATTAAAATTCCCACCCATCATACCATTTGAGATGTGATGGAAATGCCATTGTGGAAACTCCATGTATGTCCATAAGAGAAAGTGTTTTAAGAGAGTTTATTTTCTGAAAGACCACAGAGCCAAAAGTGCTCATAGTCTAGAAAACACTCATATATTATACTTGTGCCTGGAGAATCTCAGTATGTTTTATGGCTCAACTATTGTACCTGTGTAGAAAGGTGGGTGTTGGTACTGCTTTCGTCCGTCATCTGAATATATAACTAAATATGCATTTGTCTCATCTGACTGCCATTCCTTAATGCTGGACTCGAACCAGTTACCCGAAGGTAAAGCAGTCACAACCAGGTTACCATTATTTGTACCGCTGTGAAGAATCCATTTGGTCACCTGTTAATAAGATGAGGAGTTATTGCGACAGCGGCACAAACCAAATGGTTACAAATTGTTTTCTTCTTCATAGTGAATTCCATTTACCATTTGTGTGATGTTGAATACCTCCCATCCTTTGGTGTAGACCGGTAATAACCTTGAGCTTATCAAATTTCCTTGCCAAGGTTCAGGTCTGCTGTCCAGCGCTTCATACAGGTCGACCTTAAACAGAGAACACCAACAGCCTTGAACATTTCCTTACAGCGAACGTTTTCAGAACATTCTGGCAAGGTTCTCTCAAAGTTATGAACAAACTGTATTCCAGTAACTTAAATAGAATTTGTTCAAAGTTATCAGGTCTTTTTAATAATGTTCTCAAAATGTTAGCACAAAAATATTATTTATACATCTTTCATGGAACGTTTTTAAAAAAAAATTCTAAAACAGTTTGTCTAATGTTTTTTAAATGTCACTACTTGTTTTAGAACGTAAAAGTAACATTCCCAAAAGTAGCGTTCCCATGTCTGCGACATTCTAAAATGGAATGTTCTCAACATTCGTATAATCAAAGAGAGACAAAAAAAGAGATCAGAAATAACTTTTTCATAACTTAATTGGAACGTTAGCAAAATGTTCTTAGAATATATTTGCTAATAATTACGTTCCTTTTAAAAGGTAAAGTAGCTGTATAATCCGCTGCATGTACTTAAATCAGCTTTTAAAGTATTTAAATGCCCAACTTACTTTGTAAAAATGATGACGTCCCATAAAAGGCTGTTTCCCGCGAAACCTTCGGAATTCTGCTTTGGTCACGTGCTCGTCCTGTCCGAATGATGTCAGATTAAAGAAGTGATATGAGCCATTGGACTGTCCTAGATTAGAAAAAAAAAAAAAACCTCTGCATTACCATCTAAGCGTCCACTGTAACATCAGCCATTCACCATTTACAATCACACACCTTCGAAACTTCTCACAGTATTTCCTTCCAGCACTTTCTTGTTTTTCAGCGTTCCGTTCGAGTCCGCAACGGCATCATATAACTCCGTCATGAACTCAGGTGCCTTTCTATTGGTCGGAGCATTGCGTGCCAAATCTTTTATCTGGAATATTTCATTCCAGTTGCGCATCTTAATTGCATTAGTTATCTTTTGCACATCTGTTGAGGTGGAAATGGCATCGGATGACACAAAAGCAAAAATCCCAAAGAGGTAAATGGTCAGTAACTTCATTTCTGACCATGCGGATCAATGCAACAACCAGAATATTCCCTTCTAGTATGAATTTGCAGCTGCAGCTGAGATGGACTGGTGTGACAGTGCATTCAAACCAACTATAAATTTACATCTCAGTTTACACAAGGGTTTGTCTGCTCACCCTGGACAGATAAGAGTGAACAGGCAGCCTTTCAAGCCAAACATCATGACTAAAGTTAAATAAACTGCATGCCTCATTTTAATGAATCAGATACATACACCATTAAGGCTGCCTTTTTTTTCTTATACTAACCTTTTCTAAAAAAAAAAAAAAAAAAAAAAATGATGTGTGTATGCCTCATTTATAGTTTAAGGCCATATTTTATAGCCTATTTTTTTTTAAATATCACAATTATGTATATTTTACAGCTTACTTCAGGAATTATGGTGTGTTGGATCTGGTTTAGACGTCATTAGACGATAACATCAATGAAGAGACAAATGTTGGAAATTGCTGCATGTCCTTGTTGGTTTTAGCAGGTTGTTGTCTGTTATCTCTGTTCAGCCAGGTCCCCCCATAGTGACAGAAGCAAACGCAATGACATGACTATGACGCAAATGGAAGTGAAGGTTTACCCACTGTTACCTGACGCGTGTTTGCCCTTCATGCAGCCGTTTTCTGTAAGGCATCTGTGTGTCTTCAATGATCCTCATTAACAGCCTTTGACATGTAGGCCACTGACACTCAGGACTTCGCTACCATTCAAATATGTTAGACTTTAAAGACTTTATATTTTTTTTAAATAAACTTTAATACTATGTCCTAAAAGAAGGGAGAGGTAAATAATAATAATACAAAAACTCTTTTATAAGGCTTCACACCTGTGATTTTCTGACTGTGCACTGAAATAAATAATATATACTGTATACAGGGCAGGATTTAGGGGGCTGGGGGCCCCTGGGCTTGAGTTTATATTTGGACCCTATACCTACACTACAAATATCATTATGGAGTAGCACAAAGCTAAAGAGCCACGAGTGCGCGCAGCTTTTGCATTGAGAGCATCTGAAAGCTGTGACATCCTTAGAAAACGTGGAAAAAAACGTTGTCCTAAATAAACAATGGCTATCAATCAGATTCAGCCATACATATATGATCCAGAATCAGATCCAGAGGCTGAAATTGAAGAGGAGCAGCAGCTAAACAAATGTATTTAAAGGGCACCTATTATGCAAAATTCACTTTTACATGGTGTTTGAACATAAATGTCTCAGAACAAGCCGTTTGCAGATTCCTGGTAAAGTGACATCACATTTCACAGGCCTCGCCCACGAGTGTTGATGGACTCTGCCGTATTAGCTTAGACCCCGCCCTCAGCGAGCTGTACACAGTCGGCCATGTTTATCTCCTCGCCAGAGCATTTAACAGCAGCATTCCAGTAAGAGATGTGTTCTTATTAAAGCTACTAAAGTTACTCAGTCAGGAGCAGTGAGTGATTTTCTGTTTATCTTCTGATGTTTGATTCATATCAACAGCAGATATAGCAGTAAGTACTGTTTTCATGAGAACTTTGTGTGTTTCTGACATAACCTTGTGTGCATTTGACAGTTTAATCGTAATAACACATGAAAGAGAACTAGTCTAGTTTAATAGCCTACTCACGGACGCACCTTTTTAAATGCTTTTAAAACGCATGCAGATGATATTTCATGATGATGAAGAACTGCAATGTCACTTGAGCATGTCTGTGATAGAGATGAACATCAAAACAAACAGATATCATGTTTCATTCACGAGCTGTGAAAGCTCCGCCCTCTGGGGCTGGGAGCAGCAGCTCATTTGCATTTAAAGGGGAGACACACAAAACAGCTTATTTTTCTCAAACCCAAAAATTGGCATTTTCAAAATGGTATATTAAATGATCTGTCAGGAATTTTGATCTGAAACTTCACAGACACACTCTGGGGACACCTAAGACTTATTTTACATCTTGTAAAAAGGGGCATAATAGGTGCCCTTTAAACACACACCATACATTGCATGCTCCATTGATAAATTAACTATACTTTCATGTTGTTTACTCGATGTGCACTTACGCGCCGATAGCCAACAACACACAGATATCTGAAGCAGTTTCACTCACCGCCTGCAGTTCCAACGCATGACCGTGAACCTTTATCGTTGGGACCGCTCCATCTTTCAGCATTATCAGCAAATCCGGAGTTGAACTGGGCCTTGTTTCTAAAACAATCATTGCCGAAATGCAATGGAACAAACAAAAACACTTGTGCAACTCCGTTGCTGCTCCAGAAAACAAACTCCATCCACTGTCCCATTAACCCTCTGGAGTCAGCTATCTGTCTTATCAGTGCCAAACAGACTCAAATAACTCTGTCGTTTTTTATCATTCAGGCAAGTGTTATGCATCATTATAATCTGTTAAGTTTCTATTATTTTTGTGTACACTCACAATAAAAACTAATTGTTGTGCTTCTTGCAAAATAAAGAAAACAAACATGATGCGCGATCTGCAGCCTCTCTGTCAAAGACGTTCATTCAGATTCTCTTCAGAAAAGGACCTATAACTTAATAAATATTTGTCTCTCAAACATGAGACATATGTCTAAAGAAACGATGAAATGTTTTAAATAGTGTAAATCAAATCGAAAAAAAAAAATATTCTGTGTTTATGTAATCTGTTTGAAAAGCGAGCGTCTTATTATCGTCTCATGACCCGCTAATGCGCCACGCCCACGGAGCGCATGTTCTTTTGAAATTCAAATCTGATGCAATCCATGAGAGTAGAGCCGACGCCCACATCAGCACTTCACATCGACACTTCACATCAGTTTGAGATGCAGTGAGGAATAATCCTGGAATATTTTACCTCAGAAAAAGCTGTTTATTTCTAAGAGCAACAGATCCAGGTGAGAATTGTGAGGTAAGTTTATTCTGTTAGCATCTGTGAATATTAAACTCAAAACACCGTTTAAATATGAATCCTCCTGCTACATAAAATATCATAGATGCAAGACTTTTTAGACAAGATTTATTTGGCCTGTTTTGGCCAGATTATGAAGTGTTTAGGCTATTGTAAGTGTAACATCAGTAAAGCTTTTATTAGCACGTCTGCTCAGATGCTATAACTATAGTACGGAAATGATTTTGACCACTTCATTAAGTTTTGTTTTGTAGAAAGCATTTATTTAAAGTGAATTTAGTTTTGTATGTGATACAAATGATATTTGAGTATTGTGTGCATCGGACAGTTTACAAAATCAAATGATTCAGAAAAGGTTTACCACTGAAATAACTGGGAAAAAAGTGTCCCAATCAACCTGAATTCACCATATACTCTTTGAAATCATAGTTGCATTGCATTATGTTGTTTTAAATCCCAAATATTTTACTTATAACGTTGATCATTACCAATTATTCAGTTATTTGTATTTACTGAATACTGAATTGTGTTCAGTGTCACAATATTACTGTTCTTATTACTGTCTTCTTAGTATTTTTGTCTTGTTTCTAGTCTAAATATCTTAAATCAAGATGCATTTACTAAAGAAGTAAAATATTTTTTCTTGTTTTGTTGAAAATAAAATCAAAATTAGGTGAGTTTTTGCTTAAAATAAGCAAAGCTATCTGACAATGGGGTAAGAAAAATAATATTGTTTCTGATTGAAATCTTGTTCCTTGTTTCTGTCCCATACAGAAATAAGATTATTTTTCCTATCCCATTGGCAGATAATTTAGCTTGTTAGGTAAATTAGGCTAAATTACCCCCCCAAAGGCACACACCTGAGCTCATTCATTATGCAGCTGATTATGCGATCTTTTGTTCTCTCAGGTGTGATTCACAGCATTATTCATGATCGTTCACGCCTTTTCGCATACAGCCTCTGTAAAGTAAAAGTGTCTTTCAAAATCTAAATCAATGTATTGTTTTATATGAATTAGCAGGCTCAGTGATTCTCACATCAGTTTGAAGCAAAAACTCTAGGCAACATCACCCATTGGGCTAAGTATTGTGGTTGCATATCTATTGTGTGTTTTGAGGCCTTAATAAAAAAACCAAAAATGTTTTTCAAAAACCATGCATAAACATTATTCTGTCAAACATACAAGCATGTACATACATGTTGCTCACATATTATGGTAGCCCAGTTCGTGCTGAATACAGTGTAATGACACTTTTGCCATTAATATGTTTATAAGCAACTGAAAAAAGCACAAATGTCAGAGCATGTCAAAACTTCTAAAGGGCCCTAAAACAGCTCAGACTCCAGAGGGTTAACGCTGGGTTCTTTGGGAAGCTGAACAGGGTTGTCTTGCCCTGACAACCAAAAATACACTTCTTTGGTGACATTGTTGATTTCGTGAAGTCCTGTGACTTCCCTAAAGCCGAGCAAAGCGTTGATGGGCATTTGTTCTCTCGCTCTTGTCAACGTGCATGCGCACCCTTCCGGGAGAAGTGCCGTACAAGGAAATTCCACTCTTGTTGACATCACACCGAGACCCATACTCGGAAAAAAAACTTTCCGAAGAGAAACCGGAAGGACTATTTTTGGCACAGAAATACTCCAAACGTCCAACTTATTTTTTTTGAAACTTTGTCCATGTTTAGCATGGGAACCGAAGTCTTTAACAGTGTAAAAAACTCAGAATGCATGAAACAGCATTATACCCCAGCCCCTTTAAATTCAATCAACAAATTCAGTCTGTATATTAGTGCTGTCAAATCGATTAATCGCATCCAAAATAAAAGTTTATGTTTACATAATATACATGTGTGTACTGTGTATAATTATTATGGGGAGAGTGGGGACGGTTGCAACACTTTTAGCATTTTCTTCAGTTTCTCAGAGACTTTATTGGACTTTATTGGAAAGCCATTAAACCCAAATCTGTCAGCTACCCACCCACACGCATACATATGACAATATACATACAATTTATACTTGAATAGACAAAATTAAATGTTGCAACTGACCCCATAAGAGGGGACGGTAGCAACATTCATAAACATGTAATAATTCCTTTAACATAATTTAGCATTTTTTTTTTTTTTTTTTTATTTGTACACAGACAGGGTATTCACCAAGTTAAATTAACTGTATAAAGACTAAAATGGAAAAACTATTTTCACATAACAACCATGTTTTGGTTAATTACCTACATTGTGGCCTAGTCTGACAGTATTTACTTAAAAGGGATATACCTGCTGGCTATTGAAAGACGTAATTAGTAGTTAGTAATGAATTACTTTTACTAGAGTAAAAGAGTAACTTACACGATACTGGTTATATAGCTTCGGCATTAATGTTGTCATAGGGGACAGTTCCCTACACTGACAGCCATGGTAAAACTTGCTATGCTATCTTGACACAATAGCCTTATAGTGAAGTATTTTTACTTCCCAAGTCATTTTATTGTTCAAGTATATGTACTCTATCAGTGTTCTTCTTTTGAAACGGTTTACTTAACAACATTCCAAAACATAATATTGTACTTTTTACTTTTTATTGTACTTTGTTATATTCATATTGAATATAATTTAATACTTAATTACATTTAAAATGTAGTGTTGTATACTTGTACTCAAGTAAAAATAATAAAAATTTTACTTGAGTACAAGTAAGAAAGTACTATATTTTTAATGTAATTAAGTATTAAAGGTAAAAATAAAATAAAAATAAAATAAAAACACTTTTATTTATGACATTATAAATTATGCTTTGGAATGTAGTGAAGTAAAAGTCCCCAAAAAAAAAAAAAAAAAAACCTTGATAAAATGAATAAAGGCCTTCTGAAGCAAAGTGGCGTGTTTGTTTAAGAAAAATTGGTAACACTTTATATTCCTTAATTCATGCTTAACTAATGCACAGATAATCATGAGTTAATGTATGACTCACACCATTTATTAATGATTACTGCATTAGCAACTAATGAACATTCGATTCATAGATTAAGTAATATATGAATCTATTAATTAAATATGACATTGTGTATTAATTCCCTAATAACATATTATATTAACTAATAGTGTAAATTCATGTTAATATCACAATGGGTCAAAGCCATGCATTTTCTCTAGTATCATTATGTTATGATTTTACTTGTTGAGGCTCATGACTATTAACTAATCCAAAATTAATTAAAAAGCCATAACCACAATGACCTATTACTTGACAATTAGTTAATAGTCATGTGCCTTTAGAGTGCAAGATTTTATTACATTTTGAAAAGAAACTATTACATTATGAACATTATTTTATTGTTATTTATTACAATAATAATGAAACACTTGTGCAGTTTTTACATCATGAGTTGTTACATGTGTACAATAGCTGACACAGTGTTTCATATCTGATTGTTTTGCCCTATATATACCGAGTGATTATTCCTTCATACACGCCGTTGTATTTTAGTTTTGTCCCAGTACTTAAGAGAACAAATTTGTATAAATGTAGGCATATAGCATGGGATGAATGATGCAACCTGGGATTGTTATTTTTATCTTTTCTTTAAATGTTCAATGGCGTAGATATAGCATAAAAATTACTCACCCAAGCGACAAGTTCACAAAAGTATGCACACGAATGATGTAGGCAAAAGTGTCTTGTATGGGATTTGGAGTTCACTATCAGTTTCCTCCTCTAGATGGCGCAGATGACTAAGGAAACAACTTTTATTTCAACACATCTGCAAGTGCTTGATTCTTGGCTGATGCTTTAAGTCTGGGCTTTTTTTGCAGTGAAATGTATTACTTAATACTCAATGCTTCATATATAAATACCCGAGCTGCCTCACAATTCAGTAGTTATTAAGGACAGGTATTTTGAGTCCATGCATTTAGTTTTTTCTTCATGGTGCAAACTGAAAGCACCCTGCTATTATTCCCCATTAAATATATATTGTTCAGAGTTTCAAATTCCGTCTGCTGATTATATACAGAATTGCATAAACATTTTGACAACAGTCTTTTGGAGATCTTCATAAAGATGAATGAGCTGCTCCATGCGTTTGAGGATTTGAGGAAAGATTTTTCTGCCTAAAAGCATGAGGTGAAATTCTTGGCCTGTTCCAGGCCGAACCTACAGGCTCTGCTGGCACTTCTGTAAACTGTATTCCTATTAATGGCCTCCCCCTTTTGTTCAACATCTCTTTGGGTCCAAAGGAGAACAGATGGAAGAAATTAAACAAGCACCAAGCCATTGCTGCTGCTGTTCTATTAGATATCTGAAGAGAAAATACAATTATTGCTAAAGTGGAAACATACCACTGGGGGATTATGGGAGGCCTGGTGTTTTATGTTTTCAGAATGATTGAATTTTCGTTGACCTGGGGGTGAAGTGTTTAGGGGCTGTTTGGGTTAAAGATGAGGATGGCGAACGGGTAGTTTACAGGAGCTGCTGTTTCATTTCTCATATCTCTGCCACTTATTTCTCATTTCCTCTTTTGAGAATCTGCTATGCTAAGCAATTAGTCAGTTTGTTTAGAAGTGCTTCTCGCAGGTTATTTTCTTGAAAAATATGCAGGTTTATTTTGCTTCACTGGCTCTTTGAGGAAAAGAATGCTGATGGTAATTGATAAAATTATAAAGCCATTTCGATGGTCCACTTAACACATTCGACAGACTATAAGTAACTTTGAAAGTATACGTCAACGTACTAACCCTAACGCTCAGAATAACTGGTTTGAGTAGAGCCAACTCAAATTAAACAAATTAGTTCAATCAAACAAACTTTTATGAATATTTAGAGCTTTTGAGTTCACAAAACGGACACATTTGAAGTGTTTTGAGTTGAATGTTTTATGAATTTGTTTCTTTTAATTTAGACAAACTTAAATTTAACCGAAACTGGGCTGGGATTTCTATTTCACAGCATGCTTTGCTATGACACTCAAAAGGGAGAATAAATTCTAAAATTATGTTTTTGTTTTTTTTTGGTGTAAGATTAATGTTAAAGGATAGTTCACCTAAAAATTAAAATTCGGGCATCAAACCTATATACATTTCTTTGTTCTGCTGAACACAAAAGGAGATAATGTTTGTAACCAAGCAGATCTTGCTCCCTATTGACTACCACAGTAGGAAAAAATACTATGGAAGTCAATGGGGGGCGAGATCTGCTTGGTTACAAACGTTCTTCCAAACATATTCCTTTTGTGTACAGCAGAACAGATACATTTATACAGGTTTGGAACAACTATCATGAGCTTAGTTTGAGAACAGATTTATGTTAAATGTTTTACATTGCTGTCCTCATTCAGCAATTGCTATGCTAAGCTAATGTTGTCAAAGCATTGTGTTACCAATTAGCAAGGTAGCATTTATTAAATCAGCTAGTGAAAGCTAGCCAAGTTCCCTCTACTAAATTTTTTTTTAGTTGAGATTACATGACAATTTTAAGTTAAATGTATGAATGAGCTTATTCAAATATTTCAAGTTAAGAGCAATTAAAGGTGCTGTATGTAAGTTTTTGACTTTACTAAAGCATAAGACCGGCTACACATGCTGTTGTGTGTCAGCTGTGTGGCATTTTCTGTCTTTGCACACCAGAAACGTGTCTGACGCGCTGCTGCTGCTAGATGACATACAGGGAAGGCCTATACTATATATATACACTCACCTAAAGGATTATTAGGAACACCTGTTCAATTTCTCATTAATGCAATTATCTAATCAACCAATCACATGGCAGTTGCTTCAGTGCATTTAGGGGTGTGGTCCTGGTCAAGACAATCTCCTGAACTCCAAACTGAATGTCAGAATGGGAAAGAAAGGTGATTTAAGCAATTTTGAGCGTGGCATGGTTGTTGGTGCCAGACGGGCCGGTCTGAGTATTTCACAATCTGCTCAGTTACTGGGATTTTCACGCACAACCATTTCTAGAGTTTACAAAGAATGGCGTGAAAAGGGAAAAACATCCAGTATGCGGCAGTCCTGTGGGCAAAAATGCCTTGTTGATGCTAGAGGTCAGAGGAGAATGGGCCGACTGATTCAAGCTGATAGAAGAGCAACTTTGACTGAAATAACCACTTGTTACAACCGAGGTATGCAGCTGGTGGTGGTGGTGTAATGGTGTGGGGGATGTTTTCTTGGCACACTTTAGGCCCCTTAGTGCCAACTGGGCATTGTTTAAATGCCACGGCCTACCTGAGCATTGTTTCTGACCATGTCCATCCCTTTATGACCACCATGTACCCATTCTCTGATGGCTACTTCCAGCAGGATAATGCACCATGTCACAAAGCTCGAATCATTTCAAATTGGTTTCTTGAACATGACATTGAGTTCACTGTACTAAAATGGCCCCCACAGTCACCAGATCTCAACACAGTATCACAGAAACACAGTATTAGTATGGTGTTCCTAATAATCCTTTAGGCGAGTGTATATATAGCCTACTGATACAGCAAAGACATCGTCGGCAGTATTGACGGCAAAATATGCTACAGAATATTGAATATTATTGACAGGTGCAATATTTCATAATCAATAATTATTTATTCAAATTACAATTAGGCCTATATCTGCATTTGTCAACCTAGAGACTTTCAAACATCAAAATATCATTTATTAATATGTATTTGTGTCAAAATGACATATAAACATTTTCCTATTCCATTTTGCGTGGAAATGCTTCCAACACGCTTGCGTGTTGCGTGAAAAATAGGCGTCAGTTCTATTTCTAGCATGCACGCGTTTTCGGTGCAGCTCGAGCAGGCAGTGTGTAAGCTCTAACCAGTTAACATGGGAGCCGAAATAAAAACGGACACACCACACAACCAGTGTGTAGCCGGCCTAAAAATACCATAATATGATTGCAGATATGTAGGAAACATGCTAAATTCACCTACTTGTTTCTCAGAAAAGCAATTCTACAGCCAGTTATTCTACTTTGAAATGTGCGTTCTGTGTAGGAATGTCTGTTTTTGTTTTGGTCTGCGCAATAACGCACATTTACGCAATAGTATTTCAACACCACAGGTTGCCAGTTGGTGGAAAACACAGCGTATCGCTGCCATGGAAGCCAGTGAACAAACTGGGTCAGAGATCGCAGATTCATGTATCTAAAAATTTCTATGAACGAAAGTATGTTAAAACGCAGATAAATCAACTCATCTACTTACAGTGTGGCTTTCATTGTCAATTGTGTTCGCTCCTGTTGCGTGTCCTCAAGCTGGCAACCCACGTGAGGTTACGGGGAAGCTCTCTCCAATATTTTGAATTTGTACTGCAGTACCCATTTCAACCACTATCTCAACCACTATGTCAATCCTACATACTGCATCTACATACTAAAATGTATATGTATAAAAAAAAATGACAAAATAAAAATCTACAGGTTCTGCTTACTGAAAGGGATAGTTCACCCCAAAAATAATTATCCCATCAAGCCGTCCTAGGTTTATATAACTTTCTTCTTTCAGACAAACACAATTGGAGTTATATTAAAAAATATCCTGGCTAATCCAAGCTTTATAATGGGAGTGAATGGCGGAACTGATGTAAAAAAAAAAAAAAATCCATCCATCATAAAAGATATCCATACAGCTCCAGGGGGTTAATAAAGGCCTTATGAAGCGAAGCCATGCATTTAAGTAAGAAAAATATCCATATTTATAACTTTATAAACTAAAATAACTAGCTTCCACCAGACGGCCGTATGCATCGGTTTACGGCGAAAGTGTGACCTCTGACCTGACACACGACTTATTGATGAATGCGGAAGCGCAGAGAATAGAGCAAAACAAAACACCGGTCACAAATTAGAATTAGAAATATGTCAGGGGATTTCGATATAAGAGAAGAAGAGCTTGAGTTTGTTGCCCAGCCCTGTTTGTTTGAACCATGAGAGGCGTCAAAGCTTGCGCTACTCCTACATCCCGCGTCAGGGGTCACTCTTTTGGCGCAAGTCGACTTGCGTAGACTGTCTGGAACCAAGGAAGGTAGATATTTTAGTTTTAAATATGGATATTTTTCGGACAAAAACCCATCGCTTCGCTTCAGAAGGCCTTTATTAACCTCCTGGAGCCGTATGGATTACTTTTATGATGGATGTGTTTCAAAATCTTAACCCCCATTCACTGCCATTATAACTGTGCGTTCACACCGCCACTGGTGAGAGTGTCAAAGTGGCCAGAAGTCATTCATTTTCAATGTGAGCCGGCGGTGAGCTCTGGCATCTTGGTCCAATTTGGGCATCGAGGAGAGTTGAAATCAGGTCAACTTTATGGTAATGAGCTATGATGCGGTTCGCCAGCAACCAATCGGAATGTAGAAGTCCTCCAGAGTATTCCAGAGAATGCAGTCCTGTAAACTTTGGTTCTGACCACATTAGTTCCCAAACAAAATGGAGGAGAGGTTGATCATTGCTGTGGTGGGCTTGATAAGGTGCGCAACACCATTTATAAGCAACATTTTCACACTAGAATGCTTGTTTTTCAGCGGGAATGCAATTCATTTGCTCAAAACAACACCGATTTGACCAACTGCATTAGGGTACACTTAAACCAAGACAGTTATTGTAATGTAGGCAGTTAACAAATTAATGATAACAAAGAAAGTAACAAATTAAAGACCAAGGCTAGTAAACGTCTCCTATAAACTGCATGTTTAAACTCCTATAAACTTAACCATGAACACACAAGCTTCACCACACAGTTGGCTTTTAATTGGTTTATTTTGTTAGCAAACATGTTGCTAACTATAATTGTTTTCTTTTTACTTTCACATTTAAAAGATTTCATGAGGTTAACTTATCCCCTACGTGTGGTCAGTCTGCACAAATAGGATCAAAAGGCTCCTTTAAATAAAGTTTAAAAAAAGACCAAGCATTCAATCTACGTCAGAGCGTCAGCGCGTCCACAAATCTTTCTACAGCGTTGCTGGCAGGGCAGCCAGAGCAAATTTTGACGTTCTCGCCGGCGGCAGTGTGAACGCACAGTAAAGCTTGGAAGAGCCAGGACATTTTTTAATATAACTCTGATTGTATTCATCGGAAAGAAGAAAGTCATATACACCTAGGCTGGCTTGTGGTTGAGTAAATCATGGGATCATTTTCACTTTTGGGTGAACTACCGCTTTAAACTAAATTTCTTAACTTATATAAAATATATAACTGATTACCTCAACATTTTTGAGTTTTGCCAACTTTTGGTTTACAGTGATACTCTGATGATAGTTAGCTGACATGTTGCAAAGTTACTTAGAAGACTAACGAAATAAAGTGTCTAGGACTGATTTTGGCCAGATATTACATCTCATTAGAAGCTGAAGCACAAGGCAAACTTCACATTCAGACGTTCTCTTGACATATAAGACCGTGAATGCACTGAATCAGCTTTTTACAGTAAGATGATACGTTCTCTTAATGGCCGTTGAAACTCTTCTCTAAATTACAGTACGAGCCGGAGGGATTGCATTTACCGGCCAAATGCGAGTTCGGAATATCTAACATTTAAAAAAGTGTGTTAAGACCAAACCAGAGATGTAGTCATCCGTTTACAGATTACAACCACATATTTAGGGTTTCCTGTTTTTCCTGGATGTTTAATTGGCTCGAAGGCTGCATTTGTAAACGGATTTAATGATACTGTACATCTCTCTCAAAGAACTTGATCAACTTGAGGATATTTGTAGACTCAGGGTAATTTGAGTTTCCAGAGCTAGCGTTCTCATCGCTATTTAAACCTTATGAAAATTGACAACCGGTAAAAATGTTTAAATATCATTATGATTATGCCAGTGTTACCTGATATGCAAATTTCTAAGGCCTCTAAATGATCAATATGATCCAAACTTTGCTGTTGCACACAATCTATACATGCCTTGTGTCGTTTGATTTGATAGTTTAGACATATTTTAGTATAATTGCAAAAACGTCCACCTTCTGCTCGTGGTCTTTTTGCTGTGAAATCTTTACTGGTTTTATATTGTTAGTAATATTTCAAGATGAACATTTAATACACTGGACCATACATCATATGTTTTAAAACTACAGAGCTTTGATCATAAACTAAGCATTTAAATATCATCTAAGTGATATTATTAGCAGATATTGATATTTTTATGTAGGGGCGGCACTAGCAATTTTGGGCCCTATGAAAGAATATGAGGTTGAACCCCATACCGCACCAAACATACAAGCCAACCTAGCTATCTAAAATCTTTGTCAGTTTAATAATACTGACCTATTAAGCTCTGCTCGCCCTTTGTGACATGCTTCAAAAATATGTGAAATAAGTAGGGCTGCCCCGAATAAAGTTTGTTTCTACTGGACTAGTTGTTCATTTAAGCCATTAGTCGACTAAGCACTTTTATTAATTTATTTACATAAATATATATATATACTGGAGAGAATTCTAAACCATAATCAGAATCAGATTCAGAATCAGAAAGAGCTTTATTGCCAAGTGTGCTTGCACACACAAGGAATTTGTCTTGGTGCTGAAGCTTCCAGTGCACATATACAATACAACACAACATGAACACAAATATACAAATATGAAAAATGAGCGTTTACGTAATATATTAGCCTATTCCACACTCAAGCACACATAAAGCTTGCCACAAAGAACCGGCAAAAGTAATGATTATGAATGTGTCAAAAATAGCAAGGAGACATTTTAATTGTTTATTAATAAACTAATGTTTTCTGTGTCAGTGTCTGCTGCCAAGATGAAGTTGACTCGCCATCTTGCCGTGAACGTGCAAATTACCTAAACAGAGAGTAGCCTGTTTCTTTTCATTTTGAATCATTTCATTTAAACGTATACATTTCTTTTAAACGTATACATTTCTTTAGAGAAATATGTCATGTCTGTGAGACAAGCTTTCCTGTAGCTCAAGCAATAAGAGTGTGGCGCTAGCAACTACAAGGTCAGGGGTTCGATTCCCAGCGAAAGCAAGAACTGACAAAATGTAAAAATGTGTACCTTGAATGTAATGCAAGTCGCTTTGGATAAACGCGTCTGCCAAATGCATAAATGTAAGTAGTAGAGTTTTGGTTCACTTATGAGTAGGGATGCAGCGATTAACCGATTTCTTGATTAACCGCGCTTAAAAACGTCATGGTTAATTAAGCGTAAAGGCTCTGCTACACCGAGTGTTTCTTTAGCACAGAACAGAACTGTTGCAACTTGCACAAAGCGAAAATAAAGTTACACCAGCGGTGCAGCAGCTTAACGTGCCGTGCTAATCAGAGACACGGAGGCTACTACTGTACACTGGATTAACTGTGGCAGCGGGACCAAACAGCGACGCTTTATTTCCACCAAAGAAACGTCTGAAGTCTATAGCTGAGCCCCCAGCGTGAGGTTTTGTTTTAAAGTTACCGTTATTCCAGAACGGTATTATTTCCAATGCGACACGTCATGCTGTCATAATACAGATAAGTATCGCGTTTATTTTGGTTTTCCTTTATTCAAAATATTGGCAAACTTGTTAACTATATCAAGAATTGTGATGTATTCCGAATGTCAGATATGTGCAAGTGAATGTTTTGTCATTTAAACCCGTTTTTAATTATCATGTAACTAGTGCTGTTAACTAGTTAGATATAACGCACGATGAGTTAGCAATTCAGAGGATCACGTAAATTCATACATTTTCCTCGAAATACATAGAAGTAGCCAGTGAACATGGGAGAAGAACAAACTTTGTTTCATGCACAATGTGTATCTGATATGAATAAAACATTTATTTAGATTATAATTGAAAGCATTATTATTGCAGCTTCCATAGATGTCAGTGTATGGACTTTAAATTTAACAAACTATACATGCGGTTTCTTATATAGGCTAGTAATTCATTTAAATGTCTATTTAAATCTCTGAAACCTCAAGTAAACATTGTGGTTGACTAATGAAATATGAATAGTGATGTATGAAAATCACGGAGCGCGTCGCCTCTGGCTCAGCGCCAGCCAAAGCGCGGAAGCACGTCTGAATTTATCAGTGACGCAAACGGACCAAAACAATAGACATGACTTTCTCAGGCCACATGCAAAATTAGATGAATTATTAAAATGAATGCATATGGATGACAGTTGGTGACAGTAACAGTTCAGTTTATTCCCCTCACGCTGATGTGGATGTTTACAGAGCAGCGGGCACCTTTCTTTAATTCCAAAGGGAGAGATGGACTTTTGTCTTGTATTGTTATTATTTAGTGCTCTATTATTTGGTTGCCGTGTTATTTCTGGTTCAAAAGGTAGCAAAAAATAACACTTTAAAATCTAAAGAGTGTTCATGTTATGTGAAACATTGTTGTGAAATTAATGAGTGCATAATAATCATGAAACCGTGATTATTCCTCAGACTATAATCGCGCCAACAAAATCTATAATCGTGCATCCCTACTTATGAGATGCGCTCTAGTTCATGTGCAATGCAGGTGATCGCGCCGGTGCCTCCATGTCATTGTGTGCTATATTTGTTTATTTTTTTATTAAAACCAGGCAATTGGTTGATGAAACATTGATTAAGATTAAGATACAATTTATACAAAATGTAATTCAGTTTAAGAAAGGCTTTCTACAAAACAAAACTTAAGTGGTCACCCTCTCCATGTCTGCCAACATATTGCGCATCTTATGATATAGTCATCTCATACTGTTCACTTTTCAACATAGATGACATAAAAAAATAACATTGTAATATTTAAACATAATACATATGAAACTAAATACCTTTTCTTAATGGCTACAACAAATATAGTAGCCTACAGTACAGAGAAATTTCATGTTGGAGCAGGATATGAGCGAACGTCGTTTT
>CM031954.1:21394418-21514418 GCA_018749465.1 Paracanthobrama guichenoti
TTTTGTTTTCAGATTTGTGCTTCACCTTTGGGTAAAAGAGTCAATGATGTGACAGTCATTTTGTCCTCTCTATTAATTTATTTAATATGCAACTTCAATGATGAGCATGTTTTTAATTTCTGTATTAAAGTTAATTTTGGAAATATCAGGAAATTATATCATGACCCCCAGGACTGTGTGTCAAGGTCAATAAATCTCTTAAAATATCAGATAATTTGACCCTTTCTTATGACAAGGCAAGGATAGTGCAGGTTGTAAAATGTCATGTGGTGCGACTCTCCAAATATTTATGAATATTTCATGATATTTGTAAAAAATAAAAAAATAAAAACCTTATAAACCTTAAGTTCCCTTTCAGTCGGTCACGTTCGACGTACGTCGGAACTGACCGACGAATTGGGATCTATTTTCAGAGACCAATCTATTTTGAGTGATTAAAAACGAGCCAATGGACATTGGCATGCGGTTCACGCATTCCACGCACCGCCCAGCAGCGCGGGTATAAACACGGAAGTGGAAGTACCGCATATCGCTTTTAACTTCGGAGCCGAGCGGTTTGCTGTATCAAGCTGTTTCTATGAAGAGTGTTTAGACGAGTCTCGAGGAGGATCGCTCTCTTACCTGGGTGCTGGTGTGACGGCGTGAGTCAGCGAGTGGCCGCTGCAACATACACTACACTTGTCTCTGTGTTGGTTGGCTGGGCGTTTCCGTTCTTTGAGTGCTCACACGCAGGCTTGCAATCGGACTGCTGTGAGCCACGGCCATCTCCCTGAGTGCTTCAGCACTTCTAAAAGAGCATTTCCTTCTAAAAGAGCAACACGGTTTGACTCTGTGTCTTTTTCAAGATGTCATTCAAACCGTGTGTTTCTGGATGCGGTTGTTTCCTGTCACGATCTCTCTCACACATAAACATGCGAGATTGCGTTCGTGGGTGATTCATACTCTCTCAGGAGAGTGTGATCACATCGGCGCGCAGTTTGTCTTACCTTTCTCATAAGGGCTTAGGCATTCAGCGCGCCGTGTGCCGTCGAGCGGCCGGCTGACAGCGTGGGTTGTCACGGCAACCCAGCGCGTCACTCGGCGCTCTAGATGCGCGGTCGAGACTATGAAACCTCAAACGGGGTTGAGTCCCTTTGCCTATTCCCCGATCTAGTTCCTTTTCTGGTGCACCAGAAAAGGGCTACTTTGGCTAATAAGCCTTGGTGACCTGAGGGTTACAGTGGGGTTTCCCCGCCGGGTACATCCCCTCGGGCCCCCACTCCTCTAGCATCACAAGCATGCTGAGACTGTGTTTGTGGGTGGTTCACATTCTCTCATGAGAACATGACCACGTCAGCGCATTGTTCGTCTTCCCTTTCTCAAAGGCTGGAGCGTTCAGCATGCTTTGTGCCATTCTGATGGCCACGCTCACTGTCTCACATGCCTGCTGGTAGCTTACAGATGGGATTGCTGGTTCAAAAAAAAAAAAAAAAAAAAAGGGACCTAGCGTTTCATTTGGGGCTCTGGCAGAGGACAGATGTCAATTGCTGCATCGGAGAGAGGGAAATATGGAACACCAAAAGGGCCATAATCTGTATAAGTGTCCTGCATGCACGAGGGTAGTCCCGACCCAAGGGTTATGCAGGAACTGCATGCGGTGATGGACTTCGCGCTTCGGGCAACGAAAGTCACCGCACACTCCCTGGGTCAGGCGATGTCCATACTAGTGGTCCAGGAATGTCACATGGGGCTAAACCTGGCAGAGATGCTGGCCTCTTCGGCGACGCCATCGAGGACTTCGCCCAGCAGTTCTTGGTGGCCCAGTAGCAGACGGAGGCAACAAAAAAAGCCTTTCCCGATGACCAGCTGCTGCCTCCACCCAGTCGTCGGTCACAGTGTCTCCGCATGCTTGTCGCCGAGGGCGTCCCCCCCTGCGGCAGATGCCTGCTAAAGCCAAGCAGCAGCCTCCACCCAGGCAGCAGGTGGCCGGGCGCAAGGGAGGCACCCAACCCGTCCAGGGTCCTGCGATGTCTGCAAGCGGCCCTGAAATGGGTGGCCCAGTGAGAAGGGGATCTGCTCTTGGGGAGGCGGTGTCCGCACCCCTCCCTCCCCCCTCAGAGGAGGACTGAGGGGAGACTAGGTTTCGGTCCTGCCACTGGCTCTCCGGAGTCCAGTGGTACCCACTTTCTCAAAAGAGCAGTGTCCTCCCTCCCTGGGCTCCAGGAGGGTCAGGCGGGCAGTGTGTGATGCCTCCAAGCCTTGCCACTCCTTGCCTCCCCTCCTTTTGCCAGTGGACAGCAGTGTGGGCACTGAGGACGCCACCAGGCCTTCTCACCCACACTCTGTCCTACCCTGGGAGGCTCAGACAACACTCCGGGCCGCCCCCGGGCCTCCCGGGTCGGATCTGAGCATTCCACCTTCCTGCCTCCCCCAGGCAGGGGGCAGCAGAGTGGGCACCGAGGACGCCACCAAGCCTTCTCACCCACACTCTGCCCCACCCTGGGAGGCTCAGACAACACTCCGGGCCGCCCCCGGGCCTCCCGAGTCGGGTCCGAGCCTCCCACCTCGCTGCCCCACCCCGGGTATATCTGTGGTGCCGTTGGTCCTGCTTGTCCGTTCTGGGGGCCTGGCTAGAGCTCTCCAGGCCGTCTCGCTGGCTCATCCGTACCATCAGACTCGGCTACGCGATTCAGTGCGCTCGCCGGCCTCCCAAGTTCAAGGGCATCCTCTTCACCTCCGTGCGGAGCAGCGATGCCCATGTCTTGCAGTCAGAGATCGGAGTCCTACTGGCGAAGGACACGATCGAGCCGGTTCCTCCAGCCGATATGAAGTCAGGGTTCTACAGCCCTTACTTCATTGTACCCAAGAAAGGGGGTGGGTTAAGACCAATCTTGGACCTGCGTGTCCTGAATCGGGCCCTGCACAAGCTCCCGTTCAGAATGTTGACGCAGAAACGCATTTTCGAATGCATCCGTCCCCGAGATTGGTTTGCAGCGATCGACCTGAAGGACGTGTACTTTCATGTCTCCATTGAACCCTGAACGCGGCGTTCGCATTCTCAACTACCTCGACGATTGGCCCACACTAGCCCAGTCGCGAGAGCAGTTGTGCGAACACAGGGACCTGGTGCTCCATCACCCCTGTTGGGCCTTCGGGTCAACCGAGAGAAGAGCAAACTCTGTCCCACACAGAGGATCTCTTATCTCGGTATGGAGCTGGATTCAGTCAATCGGACTGTGCGCCTCACAGAGGAGCGAGTCCAATCAGTGCTGAACTGCTTGAATACGTTCAACGGCAGGACAGCGGTCCCACTGAAGTTCTTTCAGAGGCTCCTGGGGCATATGGCATATGGCATCTGCAGCTGTGGTCTTCACGGATGCCTCATCCACCGGCTGGGGGGCCACGTACAATGGGCATGCAGTTTCGGGTCTGTGGACGGGGCCCCAACTGCATTGGCATATCAATTGCCTGGAGTTTCTGGCAGTACGTCTTGCTCTGGGCCACCTCAAAAAGCCGCTACAGGGCAAGCACGTACTGGTCCGCACGGACAGCACTGCGGCCGTTGCGTACATCAACCGTCAGGGTGGTCTACGCTCCCGTTGCATGCTCCGGCTCGCCCACCATCTCCTCCTTTGGAGTCAGAAGCATCTGAGGTCGCTTCGCGCCATTCACATCCCAGGTGTGCTCAACCGGACAGCCGACAAGCTCTCACGGCAGCCGACACCTCCGGGAGAGTGGCTCCATCCCCAGGTGGTCCAGCTGATATGGGGCCTCTTCGGAGCCGCACAGGTAGACCTGTTTGCCTCTCCAGAGTCGACCCATTGCCAGCTGTATTACTCCCTGACCGGGGGCACCCTCGGCACAGATGCACTGGCACACTGCTGGCCCCGGGACCTACGCAAGTATGCGTTTCCCCCAGTGAGCCTTCTCGCACAGACACTGTGCAAAGTCAGGGAGGAGCAGGTCTTGCTAGTTGCGCCCTACTGGCCCAACCGGACCTGGTTCTCCGAACTAACTCTCCTCGCGACAGCACCTCCCTGGCCCATTCCTATGAGGAAGGACCTACTTTCTCAGGGACAGGGTACACTATGGCACCCGCGTCCGGACCTCTGGAAACTCCATGTCTGGTCCCTGGACGGGACGCGGAGGTTCTAGGTGGTCTACCACAAGCAGTGGTAGACACCATTGCTTCCGCTAGAGCCCCCTCTACGAGGCGCCTCTATGCATTGAAGTGGAACCTGTTCGTTGAGTGGTGTTCTTCTCGCCGCGAAGACCCCTGAAGGTGTTCGGTTAGCGCCGTGCTCTCCTTTCTGCAAGACGGGTTGGAGCGAAGGCTGTCTCCCCAGTCCCAAGATGTGCCCTGCCTGTTCGGGTTGCGTGCGCACTCGACTAGGAGTGTAGCCTCCTCCTGGGCGCTGGCTCAGGGCGCCTCGCTAACAGATATATGTAGAGCTGCGGGCTGGGCGACACCTAACACGTTCGCTAGATTTTACAGCCTCCGTGTAGAGCCGGTATCTTCCCGTGTACTCGCCCCTAGTGGCCAGTAGCGCTAAGTGCCCGTTCTAGTGTCGGCTTGCGACGCCATTCCCGCCTCCTGGGCTGGATATGTGCGTTATTGTCTCTAGTTGTGTTCCCCAGAAATGGCTAACCCTGTCGAGCTCCTCCTTCACCCCTTCGGTGTCAGACGTTGCGGCCGTCTGGCGCCAGGCCTGCACCCATATGCTTGTGGAACGTGTGTGTAGGCTGGGTTCCATATGTAGCGGTTCCCTAATGGCAACCCCATATGTGTATTCTCCATGGTACCAGCTACCCTACTCGGCTAGCCCTGTGTCTTTCCCTTGACAGAGCTCGCTCTGTCGTCTCTGGCGGTGTTCTTCCCCCCTGGGACCAGGCTGGATCCACCCCAGAGACTGCCATATGTTGTACTACCCTGATAGGTTAGTCCTTATGTGTAATTTGCCACTTCTCCTTCCATTTGAAGGCTTTCCCAGCGTTACCCAATAGTCACTTTGAGTGGGTCTTGCAGGAACAGCAGTGACTGTCCTTCCCTGCCTGGAGCCCTGACTTCCTCTCCAATGTAGGAGCGGTCCAGTGAGCTCAAGCAGGGCGCTGGAAGGGCCAGCATCCTGGTGTTTTGTTAGACGTACGTCGAACGTGACCGACTGAAAGGGAACGTCTCGGTTACGTATGTAACCCTCGTTCCCTGAAGGAGGGAACGGAGACATGCGTCCCGTCGCCAGGTGCTGTGCTTCAGCTGAAGGCCGAGTCACTTGTCTCGGCTCCTCAGTTGAAAAGCGATATGCGGTACTTCCACTTCCGTGTTTATACCCGCGCTGCGGGGCGGTGCGTGGAATGCGTGAACCACATGCCAATGTCCATTGGCTCGTTTTTAATCACTCGAAGTAGATTGGTCTCTGGTCGAAGTAGAAACAGATCCCAATTCGTCGGTCAGTTCCGACATATGTCTCCATTCCCTCCTTCAGGGAATGAGGGTTACATACGTAACCGAGACGTTTTTACCTTAAAAATCATAAAAAAATATTTATTAATCAAGTGTATATTCACATGAAAATATATACATTTGTACTTGGTTACACCGCTTGACATTAAATCAAAGTGATACAATTGAGATTTTCTTGACATTTGTATAAAAACAATAGTATCTATATATATATATATATATATATATATATATATTGGTGCTGTCAAATCGCAGTTAATCGCAACTAACAATTTTTTTATGGGTCATTGAGAAATAAACCTTCAAAAAAGGTGTTTAAAAAAAAAAAAAAACATTTTCAAAACTAATGTAATACATATTCAACATGCATTATATGTCGACAAGTTTCAATTGTTAAATTTGAAAGTGTATAAATTCATTTTTGACTGTTTTTATGTCAGGCGGTACAACCAAATAGTTGTACTGTAGTTGTACCACCTGACATGGAAAGTGTAACAAACTACCCATACTTGGAATTGGCAGTTTTTACCCGTATTTGAGAGAGATCTGCAAAACTTTTCACCCTGCCTCAAGGATCAGTTGGGCTCCTCTGGATGATGCGAATTCATAATAAAAGAGCCATGTTTGCAGTTGTGCCCCCCTGACATTCAAATTGCTGGACAAAAGTTTTTCATCTGTTAACAGTTTTATAACTACTGATATTTATAAAATGTGTTTATATGAAAGTTTTCAAACCTAAAATGATACAATAGTCTTTAGTTTTTAATTTTTTAATCATCAATACACCATTTTAAATAGTTTTCTTGTCTGTTCATTTGTTCGGACAGTTGCACCACCTGACATTTTTGGGGGTTTAAGATAACAAATCAATAAATAATATGTATTTAAATGTACTAAAAACTAATTCAAACTAAATTGGTTTTATAGAATAAACTACATGTGAATAAAACACACACACACACACACACACACACACACATAATATATCAACACAAACCTTTATGTTAGATGTGATTATTTGCAATTAATCGAATTGACAGCACACACACACACACACACACACACATATATATATTCAAATAAAATACAAAATTATTAAGATGTGTATACTCACATGTATGCAAAGGTGTAATATTATTGTTACTTTATGGTTACATCATATGACAATAAATGTTACATTTTGTTGAAAATTATAGAATGTTTTTTCTTTTTCTTTTTTTTTTTTTTTTTCATGGACGGTCTTATTTTCCATTGTCCCACAAATAAATGATGATGTTTGCTGTCAAACTTGTGCTTTAGTCCTACTTAAGAAAATGCAAATTGATTTCTCTAGGCCTGTTTACGACCATGAACGTTTTGCATTGGGAGGAGAAAGAAAGAAAGAAAGAAAGAAAAGAAAGAAAAGAAAGAAAAGAAAAGAAAGATGGCTCCTGAGCCAAAAGTCAGAGAGTCTCGGCTTCATTTCCCACTCCCAAGCCTCACCTTACCGTTTCAGAGGCTAGACACTACTTCATCTGGGAAATTATTGCAGCTCAGATGATATTCCCGATCGCTGAAATGCAGAGTGGTGTTTTTTTTCTTCTTCACAGTTTTATTTCATTATCACCAGTCTGAGTTATTACATTTTCCTGTTTCTCATTTTGTGGGTAATTATCGAGGCGGACGGGTGGCGGCAGTTGCTGCTAAATGTCGGCGAGAGCGGCCGCGGTGCCAGGTCAGGTCGAACGCTTTTGAGAAGGAATGGGTTCAGGCTGGGTGAGTAGGGCACAGTAGAAGGGCGTATGGTGGGCACTGTCAGTTATCCAGTGGGAAACGCGCCAACATCCACAGCACAGCGGGCACAGTGACACAGATTAAAGAGGACTGCACAAACATACCGAGGCAAGCCATTATTCATTGTGTCTCCACTAGTTTCTTGAGTCTAATGAGCTTTGCCCACAGTAAATCTTCTCTTATAATAGGGGCCATTTTCTCTGACCCTTTTTGAGCGACTATCGTTGCATTTTTTTGGACGTATATGTCATCCACAGTGAAAGTTCACCGGTTGCAAACAATCTTCAGTCTCATTCCCTTCGGTAAATGGTGCTTTCACAATGCGGTCAGAAGTTTACACTTAGTCTCGTTTCAGTGATGCAAGACCAGTTTCTAACTGAGATCTGGAATCCTGCCTATCGTAATTGAGATATTAAATACAGTACGATTTTCCCCTCGAGGAAAGAAGCTTGTCCAACACTGAAAGAGAATTATGGGAGTTTACAGAAGCAAGACTGTAGTCATTGGGTTTGTTTTTTTGGGAGGGGTCTTTTAAATAAATGGTAATGGTAATTTCATTTAAACGAATTAAATAAAGAATTTAAATGGATTTTGGGGAATAAAGAAAAGGAAAGTAAAATATATATATTTTTTGTAAACTGTATTTTAAAATATGCACACATTCAGTATACTAAAACCGGCAAAAATGCTTCTTGTCTCATCAAATTCAATGATGAATTACATGAATCATGTAAATCAGTGGGTTTTTAAAACTTTAAGACCCTCTACCCTCTTTTTTTTTATTGTCATGACCCATATATAGGCCTACAACCATTCTTAGAGGTATTCAAACAAGGCATTAATCAAGGCATTCAAACAGGTCAAGCCAAGCATACTTATTTAACAGGCCATCTGACTGTATTCCACAACAAGATGCTCAGAATTTTTTTCCCGTAAAAATATGCTTGCAAACACCACAGCGGAGATGCGGCGCTCACACTGAACGGCACGGATTGTACTACTGACTATTAAAACTGAGGTGTGTAACTTTTTATATGTTAGGTTGACTATTTTAATTTGATAATGAACAGGCTGCGATGTAGAGTTTGCAGTGCTGGAATATGTTGTGTGTGCGCATGAGGCACTGACGCGATCAAACAGAGAAAACATAAAATACTTGTCATTTTGGTCATACAGATAGTAAGAGTAGGACACCGTTCAAAATTGCAAAGTGTTTACTTACATTGTGCTATTGTAAAATAAAGAAAACAAGATGTGCTTTCTGTCATCTGGGTTTCCTTTCCTTGAACTTGTTTGAGGAGCGCCGCGCCTCACAAAAATGAACCAAACGCACACCGTTTTTTCTTTCTTTTTGTTAATCTGTTCATTATTTAAGTCAAATATATTTTGTATGTTTATTCCTTTTATATAGGCCTATAGACTATGATTTTATGAAAATATTTTTATTTTTAATGTAACTCCATTTTCTTTAGATCATCCTGGCGAACCCTTTTTTAAGTCTTGTGACCCACCTGAGGGTTTGAAAACCCCTGATGTAAATGGTAGCCTATATTTTTTATTCTAAATGGAAAAATTTGACAAAAATGTTGGGTACTTTTGCTTATTGTTTGCGTGGCTTGCTCTGTAAGCGTGTTGATGAAGCAAAGCGCCACATCCGTGAACTCACTGACGTCAGATGAACTTGCCCGGAACATGTCCCAGTCGACGTCATCAAGAGCTGCCTGTAGCGCGGTCTCTGAGTGGGCTGACCAGCGCTTAACATCCTGCCTCACCGGGGGTTCCTGAACGAGCCTTTGTCTGTATTCAGGTGTGAGGAAAATGGCGGCATGATCCGATTTGCCAAAAGCTGGAAGTGACCGCGCTTTATAGGTGTTCTTAAACGGAGAGTAGCAATGATCCAGTGTGTTTGCTCCTCGTGTAAGACAGGAGATGTGCTGGTGAAAGTTTGGCAAGACTTTCTTTAGGTTTGCTTTGTTAAAATCGCCCGCGACGATAAACGCAGCATCGGGGTGTTTGTTTATGAAGCCGCTGGTAACATCATGAAGGCCAGATAAAGCCAGCGCTGTGTCTGCCTGCGGTGGGATGTAAACGGCAGTGGCGATGACAGAGGAAAACTCCCTCGGCAGATAGAATGGGCGGCAGATGATTGTTAAATGTTCCAGATGAGGCGAGCAGGATCGCGAGAGAATGGTGATGTTCCTGGGGTTGCACCATTTCTTGTTGATCATGAAACACACTCCACCGCCTTTGGATTTACTGGCCTCGGCTGTTCTGTCCATCCGAAAAACAGAGAAGTTCTCCAACGGCGTCACAGCTGTGTCCGGGACCGCGGGCGTGAGCCATGTTTCGGACAAACAGTAGATGTTACAGATGCATCCGAAATGCATTCGGATTCTGCGAACAGTAAAGCCTGCCTTCTTTGATTTGATTGGTCATCTCAATCATTTTGACATTGTCAAGGACACCAGGTTTATTCTTGCTGATTTCTTGAGGAAATCTTATTAAAGCCAAAATGTAAAGTTTGTTGACAAACTGTCACAACCACCAGCTAGAGTGCACATGATCTCCACCAGAAAGAGCTTTGAACCAATTGATTCGTGTTTCGAAGCATTCGAAACGCCACACACTGGTGACCCCTACTGGACAGAACAGTGGAAATGGTTTTATTGAAAGTAAAATCTATCAAAGACAACTAACTAATCATCAAATACGATTATATATCAATTATATGCGTGTGGTTTTCTTTAATACATTTTAAGGGCTTGTTTGGTTTGTTCCAATGATTTACTCAGCTAAACAGGCCAATAAGAAACTATTAACTACTATTATTCCTTTTAATTATACTAATGTCTAATTGAGGGTATTTTTACATAACAACGATGTACTAAAAACAGACAACAATGTTGTCAAAACAATCCCTGTTCACACAAATCTGCAAAAATTACTAAAAATCTGTATGCCAGGCCAGTAGTTGGAGTCGCTTCGCCAAGAGACACCCTGCACCCTGCGTGTTACATTTTTGTTGTTTACATTAGCAAACTTTGCACTTTGAAACCCACTTTCAGGCTGCTGAATTGCTGTTGTCATGTATATGAACGGCCAAAGCACATAAAGGGCCCTATCATACACCTGGCACATGTGATGTCAGCAAGTGCTTTTTGCTAGTTTCAGCCCGATGCAGTTCTCATGTTCACGTCCAGCTCCATGGTGTTTAAATATCAAATGCACTGGCGCATCTGTTCACCCATGGGCATCTGGTCTGAACACCAGGTGTGTTCAGGAGCATTGTTGGAGCGTTGCTATTGTGACGAACTGAAAACCACTGACCATTGACCAACACAAACCTGTTCTAAAGTCAATAGTGCAGTATTTGTGTTATTTAAAGGGTGTGTTAGTAATATGAGCCTATAGACGGTGCAGTGTTTCGAAATCGCCCATCACTACTACTGCCTGGTTTGGACTTTGTTGCTATTTGGATTACTTGCCCTGTGGTTCTGATCTTTTGCTGGTCATTTGGATTACGATTGTAAACATTTACCATGTTATCTAGAAATTTCAGTCAAATACATGCTATATTTTGCTGTAAAACATGCTTCAAATGGTTATTCGTGTATGTAAATATGCACTACTTTAACAAGAAGACAAGGTGATGTAGCTGTTGTGGAAAAATGTTCTCCCCTCCGCCATGTTTATAGCACACCCAACTTGGGAACTTGAGTTTCAAAATGATTCCCAGTGGTAAATAAGACTTGAGAGGGCGTTCATGTCCAATTCAACTAGGAAAGTTGCGTTTATGATAATTCCCATTGCACGTGAAGGCAGCATTAGACTGCAGAAGCAAACCAGTTTAGAAATGCAACTTTCTGGGGCTGGTCAACAAAGACCAGTGGGGGAACGGATAAATACACCTCTCCCAGCCTCCCTTAATGACATCAGCAGCTGTTGACCAATGGCTATGCAAATCATCTCTCCCAGCGCGCCCCATAGCTGCAAGCGTCCATCATGCCTCAAGGGCGGAAGGGTTGCGGCCCTCATATGGAAGACATAGGCTGTAAAACTTTTCATTTTTCATCTCCTCTCACGGTTACGGCCCTGATGTAGCGCTGATTTTTGGATGGGTCCCTTGTCGACTGGCCTGTAGTTTATATGCCATGTGTTGTATTCTCTTGGATCCTCGTCAAACTCCCAGCCTCAAATGAGGATTGAGGACGCAGCTCTGGAGTGAATGATGATCTGAGTACATCCATCGTGTGTTTTTTAAGGGGTCACTGACGCAATGCAAATTTTTTTGTCCTCTCCATTAGTTTATTCAAAAATAAGTTCAAATGCAATTCATACATACGACTTTTATAAAGAGCATGTTTTAATTTTTGTTAAAATTCATTTTTTAATTTTTATTATTATTCCTTTAAAAATTATCTACTTCTTATTATTGGATTTTTTTTGAAAGTTTGTCCACAAAATATATATAATTGCATTATATGATAATATAATATATAATAAGACAAAATATTGTGTCAAGGTCAACAGGTCTCTTAAAAATGTTCAAATTATTTTGTGAAATGGCGAGGTTAATGGTGACTTGCCAAAAACATTATGAATTCATAATTCACAACATTTGTTGAAAAAATAATTTTACCTTTAAATATTAGTGTCTTTCTGTGTGTTGTGTGTGTTATAGTCAGGACATTCACAGACAGCGCGTTCTCTTCTGTCTTTCTGTGTGTTGTGTGTGTGTGTGTGTCATAGTCAGGACATTCACAGACAGCGCGTTCTCTTCTGTCTTTCTGTGTGTCGTGTGTGTGTCATAGTCAGGACATTCACAGACAGCGCGTTCTCTTCTGTCTTTCTGTGTGTGTCATAGTCAGGACATTCACAGACAGCGTTTCTCTTCTGTCTTTCTGTGTGTTGTGTGTGTGTGTGTGTCATAGTCAGGACATTCACAGACAGCGTTCTCTTCTGTCTTTCTGTATGTCGTGTGTGTGTCATAGTCAGGACATTCACAGACAGCGCGTTCTCTTCTGTCTTTCTGTGTGTGTGTGTGTGTGTGTGTGTGTGTGTGTGTGTCATAGTCAGGACATTCACAGACAGCGCGTTCTCTTCTGTCTTTCTGAGCGTTGTGTGTGTGTGTGTGTGTGTGTGTGTGTGTGCGTCATAGTCAGGACCTTCACAGACACTGTGTTCTCTTCAGTCTTTCTGTGTGTCGTGTGTGTGTGTGTGTCATAGTCAGGACATTCACAGACAGCACGTTCTCTTCTGTCTTTCTGTGTGTCGTGTGTTGTGTGTGTCATAGTCAGGACATTCACAGACAGTGTGTTCTCTTCTGTCTTTCTGTGTGTGTGTGTGTGTGTGTGTGTCATAGTCAGGACATTCACAGACAGCGCGTTCTCTTTTGTCTTTCTGAGCGTTGTGTGTGTGTGTCATAGTCAGGTCATTCACAGACAACATGTTCTCTTCTATCTTTCTGTGTGTGTGTGTGTGTGCCATAGTCAGGACATTCACAGACAGCGCATTCTCTTCTGTCTTTCTGTGTGTGTGTGTGTGTGTGTCATAGTCAGGACATTCACAGACACTGTGTTCTCTTCTGTCTTTCTGTGTCGTGTGTGTGTGTGTGTGTCATAGTCAGGTCATTCACAGACAGCGCGTTCTCTTCTGTCTTTCTGTGTCGTGTGTGTGTGTGTGTGTGTCATAGTCAGGTCATTCACAGACAGTGCGTTCTCTTCTGTCTTTCTGTGTCGTGTGTGTGTGTCATAGTCAGGTCATTCACAGACAGCGCGTTCTCTTCTGTCTTTCTGAGCGTTGTGTGTGTGTGTGTCATAGTCAGGACATTCACAGACAGTGTATTCTCTTCTGTGTGTCGTGTGTGTGTGTCATAGTCAGGACATTCACAGACAGCATGTTCTCTTCTGTCTTTCTGTGTGTCGTGTGTGTGTGATAGTCAGGACATTCACAGACACTGTTCTCTTCTTTCTTTCTGTGTGTCGTGTGTGTGTGTGTCATAGTCAGGTCATTCACAGACAGCGCGTTCTCGTCTGTCTTTCTGAGCGTTGTGTGTGTGTTATAGTCAGGACATTCACAGACAGTGTGTTCTCTTCTTTCTTTCTGTGTGTCGTGTGTGTGTGTGTGTCATAGTCAGGACATTCACAGACAGTGTGTTCTCTTCTGTCTTTCTGAGCATTGTGTGTGTGTGTGTCATAGTCAGGTCATTCACAGACAGTGCGTTATCTTTTGTCTCGTCGCGTTTGAATGGTTTAAAAGCATTTGCATGAATAAGAGCCAAAGGATGACAGAAAAAACTGATGCTTTGTTAAATATTTTTAACATGCTAAACTCAAAAACATTCATTTCATGTGTTAATGTTGGCAGCACTATTAAATATATTTTAAAAAACATTGAAATAATGATTAAGACGTGTACCCTCACATGTGTTCAAGGTATAAATATATATATATATGTTTTTTTTTATTTGGTGTTTACACCACATGACAATTTAGTGTCAAGAAAAGCAACATTTGTAACAAAAATCTTGTGTTTCTTTCAAAGACTACAACATGCATAAGTAATGCTTTTATGGCTTGTTGAAGATGCGTAATAGCACTCCCTACTGTATAAGAGTGCAAACACAGAAAGCTGTGCAAATTTTGTCAATGGCGGGGAAAGAGTTAAAATGAGCAATTTTGTCAAGCAATGGAAAAAGTAACTGCACCTTTATTACTGTACGTCCCTGACCCTTAATCAAGTATTGTATTTTTTGAGTGAAACCATCCCCTTAATGATGTCATTTGCACGACATATAATAACATAGGAGATGTTATTTAGAACGTCATTCTTAATGTAAATGAGAAATAAATGGCCCAAGTTGACACTGTCATCGGTCGTGCCCGTGACCGATCTCCTCCAGGTCTTTACCGAGTGATGTACAGGTAGGATGCCGTCGTCTGAAAGGCGGATTTGTAATTTCCTGCTAAACGAAGCCCTAATTTTCAGTGTCGTTGGCAGTCTCTCTCAACTTTCCCCTAGAAATGAAACATGTATATTTTACTTAGTGCAGACAAAAGCAATAACTCTAATGTCCAAATCAAGAAATCGCAATCCAGGACTTTTTTCGATGGATTGTGGTTCCTCAATAAACTATAAGAAACATCTGAGATGGCCTCATTTTAAAATAGGCATGAAGAAAGAGCTGCAGGCAACAGAGGCCGGCCGCAGGCTCGCACGTCTTCATATGAAGGATTTATAAAGTGTTTATATAAACGCTGAACTGACCAACACAGCATAAACGAGTGCAGAATCTTGAATTTCATAGCAAATTGCTTGTTTAAGGAGAAGCCGATAACAGCTAGGTTAGCTGCAATTAGGCTTTATTAATGACCCAAAAACCCTCTGTGGAGTATTTTTCCAAACATACCAACGATCCTTTGCCAAAAGAGATGCAGGCTGGATGGTGACCATCTCGGTTCTGACTCCAGAAAAGGACGGGGAAAAACACATCTATTTATTTGCTTCCATAGTAACGTCTTTGAGAAGGTCGCAGTGTTTTATGAGACTCAATATAAAGTCAATTCTCCGTGAAGTGCACAACCCCTCCTTCTGGCGGATGGTGAATGGCCCCTGTTACCTGTGATTTCTTGGCTCAATAACAAACAGTAGTTGTAATACTTCATCCGAGGAAGGAAGCAGAAGCTTTAAAAGCAATAAAATATTGGCCAAAACTAGCACAATACCAGCCTGCACGTCCTCATGGTAGCAAAACACATCAATAGCTTTCATAATGGAGGGCAAGACCCACCGCTGGGCTTTACAACATAGCCTGGCCTATAATATCCATTAAGATTGATGCACTAACATTTATATCATCAGAATGATCCGAACAAAATGATTTGTTACCAATCTAGTTTTAGCAATCTGGCTTTTCTCCATGGGAAATCAGTAACTTTCCAACATCTCTGCAGTTGTTCTGCCTCCTGTATTCAGGCCTACACACTGGGTCATGTGCGCTCAGCTTTGACAGGAATCCTTGTCTTAACTTTGTAACTTTGCAACCCTTTTTTTCCTTACAGGCAAGGGCCTTCATCCGAGAGACGCTCCAGACCATCTGTCCTAACAAACAGATCTTGGGAGTGTAATAACAGGCCTGAAAAGGGCGAGCTATGCGTTTGTCATCACGTTTGCAAACAAGCATGCTAAATTCAAGCAAATTCACGTTAATGTTTGTCTCTCACTTTTTTTGGAAATTGAGTTTCTGACCTTATATGCCTTAATTTTTGTCATGAAATTAAACTGTAAGAATGAGAGGTGACCCAAGATGTGCTTAACTCTTTCCCCGCCAGCGTTTTGGTTTTTAAAAAGTTGCCAGCAGTTTTGATCCACCAGTGGCCACCAGTATATTTTGATGTATAAACATGCAATATAAGAACAGCTCATCTGCTTTTAACAAACAAACAATAAAAGCCAAAGCTAATAATATAATATTTATCTATTTACAGTTGGCTTGCAAAGAGAGCTCAGCCCACATGCTCTTCTGATTGGCTGTTGTGGATTTTCTTGCATCACGTCTGGTTAGGATGCCTAAATATGCCTGAATCCAACAAACTTAATTAGGTTGCATGAATATCTTTTTTAAATGTTAGAAATACATTTAACTGTTTATTTAAAACTACATATTGCCCATCTTTGGCTTTGTGTACCTGTGTCTCTGCCAATTTTTTATCTCGCCTGCTTCCGCCGCCTCTAATTTGTCTGAAGGGTGCTGGTATGCAAACGTGTGCGGATAACCAGACAGTGAGAAATCGCTTCTGCATTGCCAGTGAGATGTTTAACACACTCCAGGGCAAGAGAGGACCTTTTTATTAGCCATCACTCATCAGTAGATGGGGCCGGGGAGCAAACAGGGGGTCAGGAGGTCCACGAGACTGCCAAAAAGTGGAATGCTGGGAGACGCAGCGAACCCCTCACTACCACCCCACAAGACTCTCGAGCCAGGTTTGAGTGAGTGAGAACACAGGGGGAGACATAACTCTCGCCTCTTTCTCTCTTTGAGGCTTGAGAGGGAGACAGACAGAGAGATGGATGGAGCTAAAACAAAAAGCTGGAAATGTCTGCAGAATGTCATCGGAACGATATGCATCCTGCGGCCAAAACAAACTGAACATAAAACCCTCCGAACGGACAGTGGCGCTTTCCCTCGTAGACTCGCGGACCGCTCAAGGCCAAAAGACCCACCAAAGACATGAAATATCAAACAGGACCTTCTCCCTGTGGTGTTGTGAGCCAATTATGTAATCAGAGAAACTCTTCTGAAGTGCCTGCTGAGAGTAAGCGATCCATCACTCCTGTATACGAGACGGCGCAGATATATGTGACACTCCCAAAAAGTCAAATCACTCCAGATGACTAATGGAGTCTATATAGCATATTTGTGTCCAGTTGTTCTGATAGGATGCCTAGATCTTTTTCAGAACACATTTTGTATTCTTGAATACATAAAGACTTATAACAGCTGTCAGTTTAATAGTGTTTCTTTTTATAGTTGCCAGATCATTGACTCTCTTATTCTGTCTTCTCTCTTTAACAGTGGTATAATCCACAGGTGGGCCTTGTTATAGCAGTCTCAACACCTCAGTTCTGTGTCTGACCCCGTCTGACATCTTACCCAATAAACACTAGAGGAACTCTTAAGGTGAAAACAATTGGCTGAGCTCATCTTTGTAACTTAGTACAAGTGGATATAGCATTGAGATCCACTGTGCTGAGTACTGGATAATAGGTTCATGACCTGGATTCTTGACTCTTTGTCAATGCTATCACTAGTTTCTGCCACATCAGTAAGAACACATTTGCTGGAGGGTAAATTAACATTACAAACTTAACCTAATTTCATTGACATATTTATTTATAGGTTGCAATACCATAGTGAATGTGCTGAAGAAATGTTCAGACAGTTCAGTTCACTTACACTATCACTTGCAGTCAGTTTTTAATCACATTGCTGCATGCATATAAAATGCTTTGCAATACCATAATTCATTCCAGTCCACAGAATAATAGCTTTTTACTAAGAAGAGTATATTATATATGGGTTATTTAGTCATCAGTCGACAACATTGGCATTCAGATTTATTTATATGCCCAATACGTCATACCTCGGGTCATTTTAAACAAGTCAACTCATTTAAAAAAATTTTTTTAAAAATTGAGTGTTAATCGGAGTGGTCCAACACCTCAGGACTTTTGTTGCATTTGAACCACAAATACACAAAAAATTATTCTTTTTTAAAAAAAATTGTATTCTTTTTTTTTTTTTTATTGGACTGGATTTGAGGAGTTTATGTGGTTGTAATAAAAAAAAAGTAACAAAGGTAAATAAAATAAAACAAATAAAAGTCTCCCAAAAATTCATTAAAAATAGAAAAAGAAAAAATATTACAAAAAATGATATAAGCTTTCTGGACGTAAAATCATAATTTTAGGTATTTGGGTCAAATACTAAATTATTAATTGTGTTTATTAGACATTATTAAGCATTCGATGATGGCAATAAAATGAGCAAAATGAGCAAATTCTGCCCAAATGAACATCTGTTTTTGTTTGTTTTGTTTTTTTGTAATGTTCTGGTGCCTAAATTACCTTTTAGCATTTAAAATTAGTTTTTAGTGTTTTATTTTTAATAAAACAAATCCTTCTCTTACGGGTCAAAATGACCTGAATACCTAAAATTATACTATTATAATTTTGTTTTTTTTTGGTCCAGAAAGCTTATATAATTTCATTTTATAATATTTTTTTCTTCTATTTTTAATGCATTTTTTCTTTTTTTTTATTTATTTTTCAATTTTTTGATTTTATTTACCTTTGTTACTTGTTTTATTATAACCACATAAACTCCTTGAATGTATTTTCTGTATTCATGGTTCAACTGAGGTTTTGGACCACTCCAATGAACACTGAGCATTCTAATATTGGCCATTTATCAGGTATTGGCCATATAAATAAAGAGAATTTTAATACTAGTGAATCCCTAAATTGGACCACTAGCACATTTAATTAAAATCACACTGGGGTCACACTTTAGTTTTGGGTTCAATTCTCACTATTAACTATTATTACCTCAATAAACTCCTAATTACTGCTTATTAATAGTTGGTAAGGTAGTTGTTGAGTTTAGGTATCGGTGATTAAGGGATGTAGAATATGATCATGCAGAATAAGGCATTAATATGTGCTTTAGTACTAATAAACAGCCAATATCCTAGTAATATGCATGATAATAAGCAACTATTAATAGTGAGAATTGTACCCTAAATTAAAGTGTTACCAGTAACGGTGAAAGCTTAGTGAAGTGTCAACTTGAATTCATTTACTACGCTTTCTCATCTATAATATATTGCAAAACAGCACAAGAACATGCAAGAGAACTGAGATGAAAAGATGTTAAAAGAAGCAGGAAAAACCTCCCATGTGCACACTCCACTCTGCTCCATTAATTCAACAGCATCGTACCTACTGAAAGCATTGAGAAAAGAGGGTTGGCGTGGTTGAGAAAGACAGATGTACTGCTTCTATGCTGAAAAACATAAATCTGATTTAATCTAGCATTTACACAACTATACTCTATGTCCAGCCAAGCTGTTTTTGTCATTCTGCGCTTCCACTGCAAGAGATGTCACACCTGGAAACCGTGCCAAATCAGCCCCCCGCACCAAATCACGGCCCCTTGATGGGGTTTGATTTAAAAGCAACTGGTCCTGAATCTGGGCAGTTTTGCAGTGTCCCACACCCACAACTTCCTTACCCCTCCTTTCCTAAATTCACTGTAGCCTTTCGCTTCATCCAGAGCATTACTCACAATGATAAATCGCCCCAACGTGAATGACTTATGTGAAGCTGGGAGGCGGGGGCATTGAGACACTGTGAAAGTGATAGTCCTGTGGATATACATAGTCCATAACACCACCTCGAGGAGCAGCAAAGGGGATCGTATTTGCAACCGACTGCAAAAGGACAGTAAATATATGACATGATAGATATTATTTATCCTTCGTCTCTTTCCCCGGGTTTCTCTGGGTTGTAAAGCCGTGCGAATGGCAGCCTCTCTTCGGGGATTGGAGCTTATAAACATACTTTTTCAGCCACAGGTGGTAATGAGCCACAAGAGGGAACTTATATGAGCTTTAGGATGTGGGATAGAGGGAATTATGTTATTGTAGCACATCCTAAAGCCTCATGCTCTCCCAAAGTTGTCTCCAATGTAAAATTTCATGCCTGTCGAGTGGCGCCCTTATTTCAGCAGAATCATACGAGGGAAGGACTCCTGAGATACCTGCTCCGATGCCTCACCATGCCTGCACCCCTCGGACACCCTTATAAACTAGACTGTAAAAATTAGTAAGGCATAACGCTGGCCACCTCATTGGGTGCGGAGACATTTGTGTCGTTTTCTCTTCTGTTATCCCATCATCCTTTGAGCTTTGGGTTCACTGAAGCATAGGAGTTCACAGGAGTCCTTTGTTCGATACTTAAAGGCATAGTTCAACCAAAAATGGATATTCTGTCAGCATATAGGGGTGAATTCAGAGTGATTGGGACATCTTGCCATTGAGATGAAGTGTCCCAATCACCCTGAATTCACTCACCCTTCATGTTGTTCTTTATTCTGTGAAACTAGGGGTGTAACGGTACATGTATTTGTCCCAAACCGTCATGGTTCGGTTCATACAGTCAGACGACGAATACAGTCAGTCTCAGGCGATCCACACTCCAATTCAGAAGGGGGCAGTAATGCAACGCTGTTTGCTAACCGCTAAAACATGAAAAAGAGCAGAATAAAAAGAGATGATCTACACACCGACCCAAAACAAGAGTTCAGATGGCATGCTAGTAGCCTATACACTGAGTTTCCATTCATTTTTGAGATGCGCTCCACTAACTTCATGGAAAAGGAAACCGAGATGGCAGAAAGCGGCATCCGGTTTGTTTTCTTTATTTTACAAAAGCACAATGTTTTGTTTTTATTGTGAGTGAACTCTTTACAGTTTTGAATGATGTCTTACTCTTATCTGTATGACCATAAATGATGGAGTATTTTAAGTTGTTTCCGCTGTTATAATGAGACAAAATCATTTGGCATTGTGCCGATTTGTGTCGTGGAAGTCTCACTACAGTCCAGTGATGAAATACGTGTGTTCTGGAAATGGGAAGCCTCAGGCGCCACTTCACTCGCTGTCTCCTCGTAGAAAAGTATGGCTCTTTTTCTCCTTCTCGCTCATCTTCCCGTGATTTCTTGAAAAAGCGCAATATTGAACTTTGTGCATCCCCCATTGCCACTGCATGTTAATGAACTCTCAAGTGCAAAGAAAACTAATCTCTGCACAAGTTTTATTTTTCATTATTCTATTAATTTTGTACTTTTATAACGCAAGAGATGATTAGGTGGATAAACTGTAATTTGAACTGTCTGTTCAAAATGAAAAGAAACCATAGCATTGGGGATTTGATTTGTTTCTGTTGTACCAAACTCATATCGAGCCATGATCCCAAAAACAAAGTAGACAAACCGTGACTTCTGTGTACCATTACACCCCTATGTGGAACACACACACACATGCATGCACACACGCAAACAAACAAATACATTTTGAAAAGTTGTGGACCCCTTTGACTTTCATTATATGGACAAAAACAGTTGAAATACTCTTCAAAATATCTTCTTCTATGTTCACTCTCAAAAATAATAGAAGGTTTTCACAGCAATGCCATAGCAGAATCATTCTGGGTTTCCCAAAAAAACTTTTTACAGTTTTTTACGATTGCTTAAGCACAATTTTAAAAACAAGGCTCGTTTTGTCAAAACGCTTTGTTTTGTTTTTTTTCCAGAGATATTGTTAGTTAAAGTATATGAATATATTGACCAAACAGTACACACAAGACCAGTACTGCATATTGATGAAAATATTTATTTCTCTCCACATTGTAAAATCATTTGATTCATTCATGCACTTTCAAAGGTTTGTTTTTTATATCTGCTGAGGTTGGGCTGAAGTCTCTGTCCAGCCTCTCTCAATGTCAACCCATGGGTACTCAGTAGTAACCATGGTTGCCTGAATCGCATCTGATAAATTGGTCCCCATCTTCTTTGGCCACATCCTACTCCAGGTCTACCGCTTCCTTTCCCCCACTCTTATCCCCCTTTCCCCCCTCCCCCTTTCCCCCTCTCTTCCTCTCTTCCCCTCTCCCTCCACGGGCTCCCCCTCTCATCCTCACTCTTCCTCTTACTGTGACATTGCCTTCCATTTTTGTTGAAGACAGGTGAACTTACCTGTTGCCTTTTTATAGTGCTTAAACCTGTCTAGAATTAAACCTGGTGGCTGTGTTTAACCAATTGGTTCATGGGTGTGTTCATTTGAAAGCCTTTGCTTTGAAATTGCAAGGAAATTACATGATCAATTTCTGTGTCAAATGCATGCAAGTGTGTTTAATGTTTTGCAAATCACTGTGTGTAATGTTTTGCAAAAAGTGTGAAGCTAACAATGTGCTTACAGTTGCGCAAATCTAGGCCGGTGTTTTGCTCCTTGAGTGTAAGGTTTTGCTAATTGTGGGAAAGTTTTAATATTAATGTGCAAGCAATTGAAAAAACAATCAAACAAAAAAAAAAAACTAATAATATGAAGAACCCTTTTCCACTATAAAAAACTTTTTGTGCAATGGGAAGTTTCCATGGATGTTAAAGGTTCTTCATGGAACCATACATGCCAATAAATAACCTTTATTTTTAAATATGTTCCATAGAACAAAGGTACAAAGGCAACATGTGGGTGATTAAAAAATGAGTTTTCATTTTTGGATGAACTATGCTTTTAGGTTTACTTGAAGACACAAAGTGCCATTTTATGATGGATATCAGATACAAAAACATAAAAATGACAAATATACATCAGCTACTCTATTTAACTTGAAAGAGATGAATCTTTAGGGTGGAATAAACATTTTTGGAAACTCGTCTGAAGAGACATTGGAGCCATCCAAGAACTGTAAGGATGACATATAGATGCCAAATTCGTGTTTAGAAATTGTAGTCTTTCCTCTTTTCCTTTCCTCATCTCTCTGTGAATGACAGAATGTTTGGAGAAGTAGCATGAGACTCGTGAGGTAAGGTGCATTTGCTTGAGCTCTTCTCACAGTTCTTGACCCAGGCTTTGGCATATAGGCCAACCTACAATGTTCCTCTTAATGCTCTCAATACTTAATCCTTGCTAAATGCTGCCATGCTATTTGAAAAACTCTGCTCCAAAAATGTTTTAATGGACATAGGGCATATTCATGTCACAGTGAGTACTTTTTAAAGGGGTCCTATAATGCCCCATTTTACAAGATGCAAAATAAGTCTCTGACGTCCCCAGAGTGTGTATGTGAAGTTTTAGCTCAAATTACCCCACACATAATTTTTATAGCATGTTAAAATTGTCACTTTTTGAGGGTGAGCAAAAACGCACAATTTTGTGTGTGTCCCTTTAAATGCAAATAAGCTGCTGCTCCCCGCCCCCTTTCAAGAAGAGGGCGGAGCTTCAAGAGCTCACGTTAGCAGCTCTGATTACCTCACGCAGACACACACTGAAAATGTCAGAAACTGTTCAGTCTTTTATGTTCAAACCGGAGTCGGACAATGATGGAGAGACTCAAGAAGAAGAGACAACATGTAGAATGATACAGGACGTTTCTGAAGGGATAGAGGATGAATTTATGAGTTAACAATCTTCAGTCATTGATTAGCATATTCTGTCATGATAATCTATAAACCGCTGGTGTGGGAACTGTTGTAAGATCCTTCAGAGCCAGAGAATATCTGCTGATGAAGAGAGAACATCTTGCTTTATGACATGCTATTGCATTTGTGTTCGTACTGTATCAATAAATGTGAAAGACGGACGACAGCTTGAGCGACTCCCAAATGTGCTCGACTACAACAACTCTTCCTCTCCTCAACATGCCCTTTGTTGCGTGTTTTTGGGGGAGGGGTTTATGTACATTTTAGGGTTAGTGATGTCACTTTAAAAGAAAATATCTCCTTTTGCTTTAAACTTTGACCATTGTAACTTTGCAGACTTTCGTTTATACTCAAACAGCAACATTACACACTAACTAAAGTTGAAAAAGAGAAGATTTCTTATAGTTCTCTGTAACGACGTTCACGTGTATAGGGAAGAAGGAGGCGGGAACCGGCGAACATTTAAAAACTTTAATCCAAAAATAAACCATAACGTCGGCGGCAGCCCTCACGGCCGACTGCCGCCTACATACACCAAAACAAAACCAAACATAAACTCCAGGCCTGGTCCTCTCTCGTCTTGCCATGTCGTCGCTCCTCCTTTTATACTCCCGTCACTCCTCCATGAGGCAAGGCCGGTGTGGCGCACAGCTGACGCTCATTAACATTCGCCACCGGCCCGCTCTCACGGTCCCCCGCCTCGCCACATACCCCCCAACGCCTTCGCAGGCCGGGGGGCACTCCTGAGACTGCGCTCTACTCCCCCGCGCCCCGGGGCCGATCATGGCGGCCGCGGCACCTGGGGGTAACACAGAGGCGAGAGAAACGGAGTGGGGAGCATGAGGAGCGACAGAACGAGAGAGGGGAGAGAGGAGAAAAAAAAATCTGCTCCGGTTCCCGGACACACTGTCGCTCGGTCCTCAGCCCGCCGAGAGGCTCTTCCTCGCGGTGCCATGCGATGGCACTGGACGCTTGGTGGACGGCTCGATCCTCCTCCGCCCCCTGGCGGCCGGCGGTGGCTCCTCCTACTGAGGGAGCCGGCAGCGAGTCCCGCGCCCCCTGCTCCTCCCCTATGCGGCGGACGGCAGCAGGCTTCGGCCGGCGACTCCTCCGCTCCCTCTCGGACGGCAACCACCCCACCTCGGCCCAGGGGCACGGCAGCGAGTTCTCCGTCCCACTCCGATCTTCACTCGCTCCAGCACCACCGCCTCGGGCAGCCACTCGCGGTCTTCCTTCATCCGCGCTGCCCGAACTCCTCAGCACCGCGATCACCCTCAGCAGCGAGGGCTCTCCGACAGCATGTCCCTCCTTCCTCCCGGGTTTCGGCACCAATGTAACGACGTTCACGTGTATAGGGAAGAAGGAGGCGGGAACCGGCGAACATTTAAAAACTTTAATCCAAAAATAAACCATAACGTCGGCGGCAGCCCCTCACGGCCGACTGCCGCCTACATACACAAAACAAAACCAAACATAAACTCCAGGCCTGGTCCTCTCTCGTCTTGCCATGTCGTCGCTCCTCCTTTTATACTCCCGTCACTCCTCCATGAGGCAAGGCCGGTGTGGCGCACAGCTGACGCTCATTAACATTCGCCACCGGCCCGCTCTCACGGTCCCCCGCCTCGCCACATTCTCTATCAAAGATGTCAGAACAAATGTCATCTCAAGCAAATTTACAATCTTGATGCAACTGGTTGGATTACGTAATGCAGCCGTGGAATGTCTGCTGCAGTTTTGCTGGGGAGATGTTTCTTATTGTGTCTAGTGTTGATACTGACTCGAGATCAAGATCCGTGTCCACCAATCATCACTCTCGCAGCCATCCAAATTAGCGGCTGCTCGGCTGTTCAAGTTACCTACAACCCTCCGAGAACAACAGCCATCAAATGTGGCAGAACCCTAAAGCATGGCCTGTAAGAGCCAGCTGGTTTCAGACAAAAGCTTTCACCACCTGCGGTCCGATCCTCGACTGCGCTTTTACTTTCAGATCTGATGGCTTCTCCGCTTGGTGAAATTCCCAAGAGCCTGGCAGAACGAGTGAGATTCCTCCGCCGACATCTGCTACAGTTATCTTTGGCAATCAGCTCTGGCTAGACATTCCATTATTGTTATTTCTTTGTTCAGCTCTTCAGAGTGCAAATAAAGATATTACAGACACCGTCTACTCGAGCAAGAGGCTAAGGTGAGCTGATTCCTGTCTGATTGCATTCCTGAACATTAGGTGAAATCAACAGGTTACGCAAGACGACTATCTTCACATTCACGTGTCAGGACTAAATGTAGGATTGTAGCTTGTGGGGTTTCAAAAACATCCCCTAGTTTGCTCACAACCAAGAAAGCAAGGCGTAGAAGAACAAGTCTTGGGATCTAACCGGCTAAACATCTTAAAATGTGCTGTTGAAAAGAAGTCTCAGCCTCCTCCTGCTGTTGGTAAAACAAATGTCCCTCCCATACAGTGTTATTCTTATCCAAGCCAAACTGTTAAAATAATTGACTCGCAATCATTTTTCAGTTTGTCATGGCTAAGGCGAGACTTCGATTTAACGGCTCACTTAAATGACACTGTTGACTTGTTTTTATCCAAGAGCTGCTGGGTTATCCCCTTCTCGACTGCCAATCTGTAGTCTTCACCATGATGATGTCTGAAAGCTTTGCAGTGGTCTTCCATTAACTTAAAAATACACAATTATGAGAACTTGAATGGGAATAATGAATAAATTTGTTGCTGGATTGAGATGTTTTTACACTTTGAGTTTTCGCTTCTTTGTTTGATTCCTGTATTTCATACTTCGTTTCATCCTTTTCCCAGCATAACACCCAAGACGGACCCAATTGTCCAGACCAAACTCTCACACTTGAGTTGAACTAATGCAAGTAGAACAGAGCAAACACACTGTAGGCTTTCATCAGTTCAACTCGAACCTAACAAGGAGCCTCTCAGAAAACAAACTTGTGGCTCTAAACGTTATTCACACACAAAAGGGGCAATATTAGTTAGAATGAGACACATCACCATATGACAACATAAATACATTACATGTCGAGTTTTCCCTCTGTAGCAATGCTCCATCACTTCAATTACTGGAGAATTCAGCTACCACAGGCCTCATTACTTTGCCATGAACAACTAGCTGCTGCTCACAGAAGGGCAGAGCCTTCAACCTGTAAATATCCACTACTAATGAGACGTAACATTACTGCTGTAACCAGTGATTTTACATTTTTTCTCCACTTGAAACTTTATATAATAATCAAAAGTACCACTAATCAAATATCACTCTATTTATCACGCTGCCACAAAAACGGTCAGCATCCAGTTAATTTAAACGGTGGTACGGATGTGTGGTCTTTGCGTTGACATATTTTTCGTTTGATATACTGGAAAAAAAGACTTTTAAATAGTTATTTTTCTGAAAAAAACTACTTAAAGTTGGCATGAAATAACCCCCACACACACACACACACACATACATATTTTCTAAATGCATCTTAAAGGGATAATTCACCAAAACAAAAACGAAAATTCTGTCATTAATAATTCATGTTGTTCCAAACCCGTGAGACTTTCGTTGATCTCCGGAACACAAATGAGGATATTTTTGATGAAAACTGAGAGCTTTCTGACCCTCCATTGACAGCTATGCAACTACCACTTTGACGCTTCAAAAAGTTCATAAAGAGATATGCAGCATGTTTGAGCTTCAGCGAGAACCAATGAGGTTCATTCAGGTGTTATGCAGCACGTTTGAGCTTCAGCGAGAACCAATGAGGTTTATTCTCGTGTTACGCAGCACGTTTGAGCTTCGGCAAGAACCAATGAGGTTCATTCTGGTGTTACGCAGCACGTTTGAGCTTCAGCGAGAACCAATGAGGTTCATTCTCAAGTTACGCAGCACGTTTGAGCTTCGGCAAGAACCAATGAGGTTCATTCTCGAGTTACGCAGCACGCTTGAGCTTCAGCGAGAACCAGTGAGGTTCATTCAGGTGTTACGCAGCACGTTTGAGCTTCAGCGAGAACCAATGAGGTTCATTCTCGAGTTACGCAGCACGTTTGAGCTTCAGCAAGAACCAGTGAGGTTCACTCTTGAGTTACGCAGCACGTTTGAGCTTCAGCGAGAACGAATGAGGTTCATTCTCAAGTTACGCAGCACGTTTGACCTTCAGCGAGAACCAGTGAGGTTCATTCTCAAGTTACGCAGCACGTTTGAGCTTCAGCGAGAACCAATGAGGTTCATTCAGGTGTTACGCAGCACGTTTGAGCTTCCTCAAGAACCAATGAGGATCATTCTGGTGTTACGCAGCACGTTTGAGCTTTCAAGAGCCAATGAGGTTCATTCTCGTGACGCAGCACGTTCATTCAGCGAGAAACGAACGAGGTTCATTCTGAGCTTACGCAGCGCACGTTTGAGCCAGTGAGGTTCATTCTCAAGTTACGCAGCACGTTTGAGCTTCAGCGAGAACCAATGAGGTTAATTCTGGTGTTACACAGCACGTTTGAGCTTCAGCGAGAACCAATGAGGTTCATTCTTGTGTTAAGCAGCACATTTGAGCTTCAGCGAGAACCAATGAGGTTCACTCTTGAGTTACGCAGCACATTTGAGCTTCAGCGAGAACCAATGAGGTTTGTTCACACATGTCAAGCAGGTTCGGTCGAGCTTCTGTTTATGTTCGCTGATCAATGTTTAAATATGAATAAAAGCCTAAATTAAATCATAATTTAAATCAATTGAGTCTCTTTAAAAAGTTTGGACTAAATCACTCAATTCATATGGATTTCTTTTACAATCTCTTCACTTTTTGAAGAGTCAAAGAGATAGTTGTGTAGCTGTCAATAGAGGGAAATAAATTGCTCCGATTTCATCAAAAAGATGAAAGAGCAACGAAAGTCTTACGGACAACATGAGGGTGAGTGATTAATGACAGAACTTTAATTTTTAGGTGAACGATCCCTTTAACTCCTATTTTTATGTGGCCCTTTGCTCATTTATAAACCAGACAGATGTGACTGTGGGTGCTTCTGCCTTGCCTTTTCAAAAGGAAAGAAAATCATATAAATTTGCATCTGCATTTCCGTTATGAGAACAGTGAATCTTCTTACACATTTGGCTCTCGTCTCTCTGTCTGACCTACAGCACAAGCAGAAGACAATGAGGGAATCGTGCTAACGCTAATTATCGCACACTGCTGGAAGTGACATCATTCTCAGGCTTTAATAGAGACATAAGTGCGGGTTATAGATTCAGAGAGGGTCACACGGATGTGACATGATGGACTTTGGGGGTCAGAAGGCTGGAAACTTAGCAGTCTGTAAAAGTCCCGAAAATGATGGGTTTGCCATGTCAGTGATTATTACCTCTTGTGTGGATCGCCCAGCTTTGGCTGATGTCTCACTCAGGCTGGATGAGGGTTTTCTGGAATAAATATTGGACAATTCAAATCTTTCATTTAGATTTGAAGACTAGTCTTTATTACATTTTATAAGCAGGGAACAAATAAAACCACTTATGTTTTAATAACTCAAAACAACGTACTTAAAATAATATAGATTTATTTTTATAATAATTATTATAATTACTATATTATTATTTTTCATGGTAACACTATTTGACAGTGTCCTTGTTACATGTGTTACATGCACTTACCATAGTAATAACAGTAAATTATGCATAATTGCAACTAACCCTCAACCAAACCCTTATCATAACCCTATGGTAAGTACATGTTATTACTCAGTACTTAAATGTATAATTGCACTGCAACAAGGACACCTTAAAATAAAGTGTAACCTTTCTTATTTTCACACATAAATCATTGAGGTTTCTGGTAATACAGTCAATCTTAGAGCATGAGGGTTAATATCATATGCACTCATTCTCTTTTACAAAAGTGTACGTCATTATTAGGTTGTTTTCATCTTTTTAATGTCAGGGGGGAAGGATGGCAACATTTGTATTTTGGTCAATATCACATCCCTTCTTTTAACCTGTAGAGGGCACTGTAGCTCTACAGGAGAGAGCGTTTTGAGCCCTGATGCCCAGTGATATGTCTATGGAGGGGAAGTGTGTCTTAGCACGTCCAGAGCAGGAAAGGGTGAATTAGAAAGTGTAATTAAAATGTATTGACACCATATGTGCTCCGCCTCTCTCAGCATTTGGGCTGTGTGGAGGTGTTTAACCTGTAATTACAGACAGACCTCCTCCATACTGATTTATATAACCACACACACACACACACACACACACACACACACACACAAAACACACAAGTGTCAGGCAGTTTTTATATATGCACTATAGACAGGTGTCTGATTGAGCTGGATTTAGTTATATATATATATATATATATATATATATATATATATATATATATATATATATATATATATATATATATATATATATATATAAAAATACTTGACCAATAAAAGAAATATATTTTAGGTTCAGCTAAGAACAATTAACAGCATTTGTGGCATAATGTTGATAAATGATGGCATAATGTACCACACTATGACTAATTATGTTTAAAAGAAAGATGAAGGTTACAGTAAGAGGAAGTAAATCTGAAAACGATAGTAGCCACAAAATGTAAACAATATGCGTGTTAAAGGATTAGTTCACTTCAAAATGAAAATGTCCTGATAATTTCCTCAACCCCATCTCATCCAACATCCAGCATGTCTTTCTTTCTTCAGTGGAAAAGAAATGAAGTTTTTTGAGGAAAACATTCCAGGATTTTTCTCCACATAATGGACCAGGTCCAAGGTCCAAGGTCCAAATCAATGCAGTTTCAGAGGAAGGGCTTCAGAGGCTCTGCATGGTCCCAGAGGAATAGGGTCTGATCCAGACAAACAATCCGTCTTTAAAAAAAAAAAAAAAAAAAAAAAAAAAAATATGTATATACTTTTTAACCACAAATGCATGACTGTGGTGCCATTCTTTTTCACGATGTATGATGTCAACACGTTGGAAAGGTCACGTCCGTGACGTACATGGAAGTACCGACCCAGTGTTAAAACGAATGTGCAAAGACTAAATCAAATGCCCTTTATTTTAAAGTTGGTGGAGAACATGAGTTTTTCGGCACTGGGTCGGTACTTCCACCTACGTCACATGTGACCTTTCCGACGTGATGACGTCATACGTCGCGAAGAAGAACAACACCGAAATCACGCATTTGTGGTTAAAGTCAAGCATTTTCTGTTAGTTCAGGCAGGCCACGTAGTCAAGCTCCGCTATCAGCTGATTGGAAAAATTCCAACTCCGCCCATATCAGCTGATCCGATTCCTATGCACTCAATTGGCAGCTCTCAAACAGGATGCCTTACTTAAGCGCAGCTTCAGTTCAGTATGCCTGCTCGGCTGCTTCGCATCCCACCTCCACCCCAGCTCCTCCTTAAACTGTGTTAAACTTAATCAGTGTCATTCTGTTGTCATTGAGGCACACTCTGTTCTCAATGGGGGATTTACGCTGCCCTCCCAGTTTAAAAATGGGAGGTTGTCCCCAGAATCTGCTGCTGTTCCCTGTCTTGTCTTTTCATTGAGCTCATGAAAGGATGGGGAATTTAGAACAGAGCCGTAGCGCCAAGTGTAACGTTTGCAAAATATGCCAATAAAAAGTTGACTAAAAGTTTGTCTATGGAGTTTTTGACTTAAGTGGACCTGACTGAACTATATAAATGTTATGGTTTGTCCAGATCAGACCCTATTCGTCTGGGATCGTGCAGAGCCTCTGAAGTCCTTCTTCTGAAACTGCATTGATTTGGACCTTCATCCGTTGGTTCCCATTGAAGTCCATTATGTGGAGAAAAATTCCTCAAAAAACGTAATTTCTTTTCCACTGAAGAAAGCAGAGGTGGGGGACTCGAGTCACATGACTTGATTCGAGTCAGACTTAAGTCGCACTTTTATGACTTGAGACTTGCTTGACAAATATTAATAAAAGACTTGACTTGACTTTGACTTGATATTCATGACTTAAGACTTGACTCGGACTTGAGTTAAATGACTCAATTTTTTTATTTTTTATTTGGTTTAATAGGTATCTGTTTTTGAACGCACCGCAACTTAACCACGTGACACAGCAGGCAAGCAGAGAGAGCTATACTAAGAGACAGACGTGAATGAACCGGAATGAACATGGAAGGCGCTAGGCCAAGTTTCCATAGTACTCAGTCACTCATGGATCATGGATCATAGCACGCCCGTGCTCGCACCCGCGTTCAGTGTTGCCAGATTGGGCAGGTTCCGGGCCGCGCTGTATCAATCATTTTCATATGAAGAGGTCGCGATGAGTTCAAAATTTGCGCAAAAAATGGAACCGTCAAGCACTGTAAGTCGAAATGTGGGGTATCCGACTTGTTGCACAATGATGAATAACTGTATATTATATTTTTCTTGTTGAATAAATAACCAGTTTTGCTGAAGACGCCTACTGTGAGTGAGCGTGCGTAAACGTTTGTTGTGTGTGTGTGTGTGTGTGTGTGTGTGTGTGTGTGTGTGTGTGTGTGTTATATGGAATATCCGCGGGAGTGTTACTAGTATCTCAGTTCACAGATAGTTTGTTTCTGTATTGTTTCTATATAAAAATGTCGACACAATGTAAAGTATTTGCTCTGGCTGTTGTTTTCAATCATTGTGCTCCGTTTGTGCTTGTTGTCAGCTGTTGTCATTGTAGGCTACTGGCGGTTCGTCGGTGTGGTATTTGTGATTGGACGGCTGCGTTAAAGTCTCTCCACCATTTCTGGAGCGGATTTTTGACAAATTATGTAACAAAAAGTAATTTTTATAGTCTCCCATTGATTGAAATTATATAAATAAAAAATGCTTAAATCCCCCCAACACTGCACAAATGTAAAACATTTTACAAACCCGATTCCAAAAAAGTTGGGACACTGTACAAACTGTGAATAAAAACAGAATGCAATGATGTGGAAGTTTCACATTTCAATATTTTATTCAGAATACAACATAGATGACATATCAAATGTTTAAACTGAGAAAATGTATCATTTTAAGGGAAAAATAAGTTGATTTTAAATTTCATGGCATCAACACATCTGAAAAAAGTTGGGACAAGGCCATGTTTCCCACTGTGTGGCATCCCCTCTTCTTTTTCTAACAGTCTGCAAACATCTGGGGACTGAGGAGACAAGCTGCTCAAGTTTAGGAATAGGAATGTTGTCCCATTCTTGTCTAATACAGGCTTCTAGTTGCTCAACTGTCTTAGGTCTTCTTTGTGGCATCTTCCTCTTTATGATGTGCCAAATGTTTTCTATGGGTGAAAGATCTGGACTGCAGGCTGGCCATTTCAGTCCCCGGATCCTTCTTCTACGCAGCCATGATGTTGTAATTGATGCAGTATGTGGTCTGGCATTGTCATGTTGGAAAATGCAAGGTCTTCCCTGAAAGAGACGACGTCTGGATGGGAGCATATGTTGTTCTAGAACTTGGATATCCCTTTCAGCATTGATGGTGCCTTTCCAGATGTGTAAGCTGCCCATGCCACACGCACTCATGAACCCCATCCCATCAGAGATGCAGGCTTCTGAACTGAGCGCTGACAACAACTTGGGTTGTCCTTGTCCTCTTTAGTCCGGATCACATGGTGTCCCAGTTTTCCAAAAAGAACTTCAAATTTTGATTGGTCTGACCACAGAACAGTTTTCCACTTTGCCACAGTCCATTTTAAATGAGCTTTGGCCCAGAGAAAACGCCTGCGCTTCTGGATCATGTTTAGATATGGCTTCTTTTTTGACCTATAGAGTTTTAGCCGGCAGCGGCGAATGGCACGGTGGATTGTGTTCACCGACAATGTTTTCTGGAAGTATTCCTGAGCCCATGTTGTGATTTCCATTCCAGTAGCATTCCTGTATGTGATGCAGTGCCGTCTAAGGGCCGAAGATCACAGGCATCCAGTATGGTTTTCCGGCCTTGACCCTTACGCACAGAGATTGTTCCAGATTCTCTGAATCTTTGGATGATATTATGCACTGTAGATGATGATAACTTCAAACTCTTTGCAGTGTTTCTCTCAGAAACTCCTTTCTGATATTGCTCCAGTATGTTTGGCCGCAGCATTGGGGGAATTGGTGATCCTCTGCCCATCTTGACTTCTGAGAGACACTGCCACTCTGAGAGGCTCTTTTTATACCCAATCATGTTGCCAATTGTCCTAATAAGTTGCAGATTGGTCCTCCAGCTGTTCCTTATATGCACATTTAACTTTTCCGGCCTCTTGTTGCTCCCTGTCCCAACTTTTTTGGAATGTGTAGCTCTCATGAAATCCAAAATGAGCCAATATTTGGCATGACATTTCAAAATGTCTCACTTTCAACATTTGATATGTTATCTATATTCTATTGTGAATAAAATATAAGTTTATGAGATTTGTAAATTATTGCATTCCTTTTTTATTCACAATTTGCACAGTGTCCAAACTTTTTTGGAATCAGGTTTGTAGTAAAACATGTTTAAAGTGAGTAATATTACATCAAAAAGACCCAGATAGCTTACATAAACAGCATTTTAAGCCAATTAAGCAATATACACTCACCTAAAGGATTATTAGGAACACCTGTTCAAGTTCTCATTAATGCAATTATCTAATCAACCAATCACATGGCAGTTGCTTCAATGCATTTAGGGGTGTGGTCCTGGTCAAGACAATCTCCTGAACTCCAAACTGAATGTCAGAATGGGAAAGAAAGGTGATTTAAGCAATTTTGAGCGTGGCATGGTTGTTGGTGCCAGGCGGGCCGGTCTGAGTATTTCACAATCTGCTCAGTTACTGGGATTTTCACGCACAACCATTTCTAGGGTTTACAAAGAATGGTGTGAAAAGGGAAAAACATCCAGTATGCGGCAGTCCTGTGGGCGAAAATGCCTTGTTGATGCTAGAGGTCAGAGGAGAATGGGCTGACTGATTCAAGCTGATAGAAGAGCAACTTTGACTGAAATAACCACTCGTTACAACCGAGGTATGCAGAAAAGCATTTGTGAAGCCACAACATGCACAACCTTGAGGCGAATGGGCTACAACAGCAGAAGACCCCACCGGGTACCACTCATCTCCACTACAAATAGGAAAAAGAGGCTACAATTGCACAAGCTCACCAAAATTGGACAGTTGAAGACTGGAAAAATGTTGCCTGGTCTGATGAGTCTCGATTTCTGTTGAGACATTCAGATGGTAGAGTCAGAATTTGGTGTAAACAGAATGAGAACATGGATCCATCATGTCTTGTTACCACTGTGCAGGCTGGTGGTGGTGGTGTAATGGTGTGGGGGATGTTTTCCTGGCACACTTTAGTCCCCTTAGTGCCAATTGGGCATTGTGTAAATGCTACGGCCTACCTGAGCATTGTTTCTGACCATGTCCATCCCTTTATGACCACCATGTACCCATTCTCTGATGGCTACTTCCAGCAGGATAATGCACCATGTCACAAAGCTCGAATCATTTCAAATTGGTTTCTTGAACATGACAATGAGTTCACTGTACAAAAATGGCCCCCACAGTCACCAGATCTCAACCCAATAGAGCATCTTTGGGATGTGGTGGAACGGGAGCTTCGTGCCCTGGATGTGCATCCCACAAATCTCCATCAACTGCAAGATGCTATCCTATCAATATGGGCCAACATTTCTAAAGAATGCTTTCAGCACCTTGTTGAATCAATGCCACGTAGAATTAAGGCAGTTCTGAAAGCGAAAGGGGGTCAAACACAGTATTAGTATGCTGTTCCTAATAATCCTTTAGGTAAGTGTATATATATATATATATAATTAAAAATAAAACCATCAATTAGACACAGGTCAGAAAAAAACGGGTATAACACTTGACATTCTATCCCCCTCACTTTTGAAATGATGGCTACGCCCCTAAAATCAATCGACTATTATTGAAGAAATACAAAAAGCCTTTATTTCATCATGGCTTTAATATTTTAAAAACAGGTGACAAGTACTGCACACCTACGTGTGCTAGCTAATGAGCCTTCGTCAGGGTGTCAGCAACAAACACAATCTGTGATTGTGACCATGTGATTGTTATATGACTAATAAAGTACAGGAGACTAGCAGGAGAGAGAACATTCAAATAATACAAAGAGAACGTATCTCACCCAATATATTGGCCTAATTTCAGTTACATTTACATTTTAGGCTATGTAGTTTTAATTTTTAGAATTTTATTGTATTAACAACTCGGCTGTATGTGGACACCTTTCGAGTAGAAATGCATATTGCAATTTTCGTTGCAAGTAAAACTCCCATAGTCCATAACTACTGTAGTTTTAGCTTATTTTAATTTATAAATTCAGTTCAGTCATCGAACATTTGTATGACTTGCCAGTGACTTGCTTGACCAAAGCTATGACTTGACTTGATTCTCACAAAAAATGTCATTGTTACAGTGTAATTATATATTTAAGTACTGAGTAATATTAATTAGCTGCATGCACTTACTATAGGGTTAGGGTAGAATTACAGTTTGGTTTAATTGCATGTTATTATGCATAATTTATTGTTATTACTATGGTACGTTCATGTAACACTGTAAAATAAAGTGTTACCAAATATTGTATCTTTATACACTCGCATGCCCTTAAAAGCGCAATTGCTGGCTCATCACTGCTCATTAAGGCCCATGTGTTTTGTCTTATGACATCATGGCTTCATACACACCTGCTTCATACGTGTACAACACATAATATGTCAGGATGTGGATGGGTCACTGTATATTTGTTAATTGCCCTCTTTTTCAAATATTTATCAGTTTCTCTCTTGTAGTACTAACAATTCACAGATGTTGTGTATCACTCCTACGCTGAAACGCTATCTTTTCACATTCATTCTGACTGTGAGACAGGTCAACTTTCAACTTTTCATTTAGACGGCGGCCGAGTAAACAGTACACTCTCATTTGCATCATTAAAGAAGAAAAATCAGCCTCGCCTGAATATAATTTCTCATAAACGACTGATTTTTTCGACTATATTGGGCACAAACGTCTCATGAAAAAACCTTGCTGGTGGGAAAATGGTGTAATGCAGCATAACGTGTAGCTGAAAACTTTTATATCAGCATCAGGTATTAATTAGTGACTTTCTCTCGCTTACACCATTAACAGCTTTCACGCACACAGCCCAGTTTTCTAATACTGACAGGAGTTCGGAGGTCATCAAAACACTGTGACACTGTATTATGATGGCATCACACACCCTCTGGGACAATGACATAAACAAATGGGTTGTTAGCGCCTGATATGGGACTTAAAATAAACACCAAAGTCATCCAATACAGCTCAAATCTGCAGGCAAACATGATTAAACTGTTTTGAGGGTAGCCAAACTTTGGCCCACACAGTAACTTGGCAGTTCCACAAGGGATTTTAAAGGCTAACGGTGTAGGCAGATCAGTATAAGGAACATTACTGCCTGTCTAAATATTAAAAGCAGTCAGCTTGAGTCGCAGACAGATATACAGAGAGATTATTTGACCCCTGGACTTGTTTATGAAAGTCAGACAAAATAAGCGGAGGAGTGCAATCTCTCAGGCTGCGAGTCTGGCTCACGGGGGACCGGCTGTGTGGGTGGACTCCTTCGCTGGAGGAGCCCCAGATGGCTCAAACTCACCGTATCCCATAATCCTTTACCAGGCCCATGAGGAAGTGTGGAGAAATGCAAAGAACAGAGATGTGTAAAACACGAGTTAACAAGTACGCAATCTGTTGAGAGTTGGCATAGTGCAAACATACAGAGATATCGCTATGAACGAGTCAAGCGGCGATGCATAGCAATATATATTTATGCCTCTAAAAATAAAACTTTTATTTTTTCTGTGCATCAGAAAACGTTTAGGAACCAATTATTTTTATTATTAAAGGAAAAAGAAAGGTATTCTTTGTATACATTTAATTACTATAATTATCTCTTTTTAATTATTAAGGTTAAACATTGAATGAATAGATACCACTATAGTTGATTAATCACAGTATAATAAGACAATTGTCTTGTTTTCTGAAATGTTATGGTTAATTAAGCAAATGAGGCTAATTAAATATGCACTGATTTGCATACATTTCCAGAACAGAAATCTTAGACACATTTTCAAAATTTTGTTTAATATTGTTGACATAATATTTTTATCATATACTATAAATCAGAGAATACTGTCAACAGCCAGAAAAAAATAAATAAATGATATACAGTATGAACAAACTCCTCTTTAAAAACCTTCAGAATATAGAAATGAATAAAATGGTAAAGTTTGGTGTGTAAGTGCTTCTGAAAACCTCATGGCCTTTAAACGTATTTGAAATCTACAGATGCAAACAGATAAAGTGTAACAAAATAAACACGTATATGTGTATTTGAGATGTTTTCTTTCCACTAGTTATGGAAGCGAAATCTCAAAATTGACCAATGCATGAAAAAAACAATGGTTTTGCCTGTGGGTTCTTGCCTTAAATTAGTTTAAAAATCATTTATTCCAGCAAGAGAATTGAACTGGGTCATTTTACCCTCTTACCCAGCCTGGATACATATGCAAATATAATTATATCAAATTACACACACACACACACACACACACACACACACACACACACGGTAACATTTTATGGTGTCATTATTACATATGTTGCATGTAGTTACTAGTAATAACTAAATTATGCACAATTACATGCAACTAACTCTAAACCAAATCAAACCCTATAGTAATACACATGTAGTTACTTAATATTACTCAGCACTTAAATGTATATTTACAGTGTAACAAAGACAAAATAATAGTTTGTGTCTACATGTGTGTACTGTGTATAATTATTATGCGTATATAAAAACACACACATGCATGTATATATTTAAGAAATATTTGCGCATGTACATACTGTACATATATATATATTTTTTATTTTATTTTTTTCATAAATATATACGTTTCATACATTATACATCTTTTTTAGTTACTACCTCTCATAACCAGTCAGCTTGACAAGGGCATAACCCCGGTGGAGTGTAATGACTGTTGTCAGTCTTTATGTCCTGTCAGCATGTAATCTCCCATGCGGCTAAAAGCTCTCGCGCCTCCCCAGACTCTTCCAGGTGTCTCCAGCAGATGCAGGGTGGGGCTTTCGCTCACGTTGTGTCCTCCGGCCATTCTTTCAGCCCGGCGAAGGGTCTCCGCTGCGATTCAAAGCTCTGACTGATAGGGTCGGTTCTGCTGACCTGTGCAGCTGTAGAGCCAGTGAATACTGGATTTGTGACATCAGTGCTAAGCCCTTTCAATTAGCACTCGCCCTGTCATCACACCACCCTCTGATCCTCCTTTCACACAGCTGGCTCATGCCTGACATGCGTAACATACAGGTGGAAGCTGCAGCCAGGTGTTCATGGACAGGTTTCAGGGAATATTTGGGTTCAAGCTTAATCATCATTTCTGAGACAAAAAATATCTGGGTTACAGTGAGTCATTTAGAGGTCAACCCGTAGAGAGGTCAACCCGTCAACCTCGTCTCTTCTCTTCTCTGACTGCTGCTCTGCTGGACTCTTGAAAATACTGAAATGGAATTGATTAACTGGTCAATCAGCGCAATCGACAAGATTTTCTCACTAAGGAAGGGTGCCCCGGGAGAACCCACCTGCCCGGACGGGACCTTTGCCGCAGGGTACGTGAGGGACGCGCCTGGAGGCTCTGTCCGTGGAGGATGCGGAAGATTTATACATGATTGGATTATTGATGGCGGGGTTCCTATTCTTTGGCTTTGGGATTGCCCTGACCTATCGGAAGATTGGTAAGACAGCTGCAAGCAAATTCACCCAGCCGCTGTCTGTGGAAATTAAACAATGCTTCGGGGTTCTGTGTGACCGTTTGAAGGAATTAGATCAGAAAGTGATAGGAATTGAGGAACTGAACCGTAACAACGCAGTCCGGACTGCGGATACGCAGGGAAGAGTGGGCTCTATCGGGTCAGATCGGTGAACTTTACGGACTGTAACCGGTCTGGCCATGAGGCTGGACGTAATGTCTAGGGAAACTGCACAGACCGGACGCGAATGCTGAGGACCAGATCTGATTGATTGATTATGATCGGACAAATTACCGAAGATCATCAAATGGATTAAAAATAATAAATTGTATTTGCCTGACCTAATCAACTAGCCCAACGAACCTCACTTGGTCCCTATCTCTCGGTTGGGAGGTCAGCCGGGCAGCTGTCTGCTATCTATCTTCCCTGTCAAGGACAAACCATAGAACTGAACTCGAAAACATCTGAAGTTATGGCTAACATTCTCACACAACACAATCTCAGACTCACTCGCACCATACACAACCTACCCGATCCCACCCCCTCCAACCCGCCTGCCTGTTTATCTATCTCCTCTCCCACTCCATACAAAAAATCCCATCACGTGACCACGTGTACTGTGTCATGTTTATGTTTATGTTTATGTTTTGTTGTGTTTGCTATGTAATGCTTGCTAAATTGCATTCTTGTATTTCTGGAGAGCGTAGGGCGGCGCCTGAATAATCGGGCTATGCCCGGAGGCTTGCTCCAAACTTCATTTCGTTATACTGTACTTGTACATGTGTAATGACGAATAAACTTCAACTTCAACTTCAACTTCAACTTCAACTTCAACTTCAACTTCAACTTCAACTAAACATTTCAATAGTATAGCCACAAGATGTCAACAATATGCATGGTAACTTGCTTTCAGCATAGAAAAAAAACAACAAAAAAAAACATTATTTTCTGTGTAACGTTAAATCCAGTTGTACTACTTTGTTTATGATTAAACAGATAAATTTACTGTTGATGATCAAATAATACACATTTTAACAGAATAATTAATGTAAGTGCTTTTATAAAATTATAAGCTTCACATTTCTGCTTAAAAAAAAAAAAAAAAATTTTGATTGATCAAAAGCTGTTGATTGATCTCATATAATAAATGTGGTATATTTATTTAAAGTACCCTATTATGCTATTTTAAAGATTCCTAGTTTTGTTTTGGAGTCTCCTACAATAGATTTACATGCATCCAAGGTCAAACAAGTCTGTTGTGATTGGAGTACTCTGCTCTGATTGGTCAGATGGCCCAGTGTGTTGTGATTGGTCTATTCTACTCTACTCTACTCTGATTGGTCAGATGGCCCAGTCTGTTGTGATTGGTCTACTCTGCTCTGATTGGTCAGATGGCCCAGTGTGTTGTGATTGGTCTATTCTACTCTACTCTACTCTGATTGGTCAGATGGCCCAGTCTGTTGTGATTGGTCTACTCTACTCTGATTGGTCAGATGGCCCAGTCTGTTGTGATTGGTCTACTCTACTCTACTCTGATTGGTCAGATGGCCCAGTCTGTTGTGATTGGTCTACTCTACTCTGATTGGTCAGATGGCCCAGTCTGTTGTGATTGGTCTACTCTACTCTGATTGGTCAGATGGCCCAGTGTGTTGTGATTGGTTGTGATTATGCAAATTTGTTACAACCCTACCTAGGTTTCTACAAGGGACTGGAATTCCTGAAGCCTCGTTCTAGGCAGCTCAGATGTCTTCCATTTGTCCTGTTGAAGTTCAGACCCCTTTTCCTGGTGTGTGTGTGTGTGTGTGTGTGTGTGTGTGTGTGTGTGTGTGTGTGTGTGTGTGTGTGTGTGTGTGTGTGTGTGTTTTGTTTTTTTTTGGACTGCCAAAGCACTCATCATCTTTTTTCAAGCCTAAGGGTTATGGGGATTCAATACACCTTGACTAACCCTTTAAAAGGCAAAGAAAAATCCCCCTTTACCTGCCTGCCTGTGGCTGACAGTTGAAGAAATGGCTCTTCGCCCGCTAACCCTTCTGGCTTGGATCCACAGAAGCTGCAGTGGCGGCCAAGATCTTCAGGGCCCCTGTGAGCAGGAGGGGCCACAGAGACAAAAGACGGCCAATTAGTATCTCTTTGGCAGAGAGCAAGAGGCAGCTGTGGTGCACAACCACCCCAAACACTACGATAAAGACTTATATCGTCTCACGCTGTGAGTCTGCACTGGTTTACTAGTATATAAGGAGGCTGTCATTGTAGGAAGATGCATGCAGACAATTTGTTTTGCTATTCCCTAGTGCTTCAGTTTGGAGCGTACATGAAAGTACGGAGGAGAATAGAGGCATTCGGAGGATATATGAGGAGCCGTGTATTACAGCCATTTAGAGTGGGTTGTTCTGCATGGAAAATGTCAAGAGCTCTGTGAGAATGCTATAGGATCAAACCAGCAGAGAGCCGGTGTTTGTCTAGAACATTCAATTCATCAGTTCCCATCTGTGAGATTTCTTTTGTTTCCTGAAAATGACCAAAGGCACATAAAAGAATGCATGTGTGTTTTTAGAAACTGGTCTGCCGTTTGTTTTATTTCAGATGTATCTTCATGCCACAGCCTCCTGCCAGAGGAACAATGTTTTTGATGGCAACCAGAGAAACAAAGAGTAACGGGAAGCAGGCAAGTCTTCTTAAATAAGATAATATGGATGAAAAGTAAAACGCCATGTGGCTGAAAACAGACATATAACATGGACGTGAAGCTGTTAGATTTATATGAATGGATACAAAGTGTATGCATGCATTGAACAATTTTAATCATATACGCAGTTCACATAATCAGTCCTGCATTGTGAGAAATGCTGTAAAAGTAAAAATTCTAGAAATTCTCTCAATTAATATGGCAATCGAATCTGCATTCATAATAATTGTAAAAGATCAAAATTTCTAAAAATAGTTGTGCTGACATTCACATTAAGTCATGAATACTTTATTTCTGAATGCTCTCTGAATGCTCTCTGAACGTCTAACTATGTTTTTTCATAAACAATGTATAAATAATGTTTTTGTGCTAATGTTTTTAGAATATTATCAGGGGTGCACATAACTTTTTTGGTCTGGGAGGACCTGGAGATGTTGCTTGGTACTCACACATTGATGCCAGAGACGACAGCAGGAATATTAGGCTGCTGTCGCTTTAAGACCGAATGCACAGATCTAATATACTAACACACATCCGGTTTCTTTCTTAACTGTTCACATAACCAAGAGAAGATTTGCCGAGACGGGTATTTTGACATAATTTTGTGTGTGTCCGTTTAAGCGCAAGTAAACACAATTCGGTGTTCGGTGTTAAAATAACTTGAATGTGTAAATTGGCAAGACAAAACACATCAAAATGATAAACTTTCTCTCTATGATGGTTACATTTAGCCCTTAATCCGCGTACCACATCCATGCCAAATCGTGGGGCCTGGTCCTTACGGATCATGGATCAACTGTGATCTGTTGCGCCCCTAATAATTGATGAACACACTTATCATCCTGATTGCTATTTTACCAGAGATGGAGAAAAAACCTGCTCCAGTAAGTAAACATGTCCCTGTCCCCAAAAATGTTATTCAAAAGTGCTTCCCTCCACATTTTCTGCTGTGCATCATTTATTTTTGTGCACCCCTGAATATTATAGACCAGATAACTTTGAACGAATGTTGTAATAATGTTACTGGAAGAATGTTTGTTCATAAGTTTGAGAAAATCTTGCCAGAACATTCTGAGAAAGTTCCCTGTTAGCTGGGAATAGCCACTATTGAACTTAAAACACAGAAACACTAATTTCAGTTTCACTCAATTAGAAAAAAATACACCAGCCATGTGAAAAAAAAAAAAAGAAACAAAAAAAAAAAGAAAAAATTAAAATGCTTTGGTGGACACATGGCCTTAGGGTTAGAATAAATTGATATGTAGTTGCAAAGTTACTTATGGTCAGTAGAATCCCAGGCAGCAAATAATGTCAGCCCAGATCCGGGCCACATCTGGTACATGTGGATTCAACACGTAACAGATGTGGGCCAGTTCTGGGATGGGATGTCTGGGATGTCTGTTGGAGGACCATCACAATAAAGTGTTAAGCAGACATTAAGCAGACAGTTGTCTAATACTCTAATGAAAGTTAGTTGACATGTAGTTGCAAAGTTACTTATAGTCAACAGAATGTTCAAAAGGGACCATCAAAATAAAGTGTTTCCATAATTTCTATATATCTACTGATATTTGAAGTCTGTGCATTTTGGCAGATGCTTTTATCCAGCATAACTTACACTGCATTCAAAGTACACTATATTGCCAAAAGTTTTGGGACGCCTGCCTTTACATGTACATGAACTTTAATGCCATCCCATTCTTAATCTGTAGGGTTTAATATGGAGTTGGCACACCCTTTGCAGCTCTAACAGCTTCAACTCTTCTGGGACGGCTTTCCACAAGGTTTAGGAGTGTGTTTATGGGAATTTTTGACCATTCTTCTAGAAGTGCATTTGTGAGGTCAGGCACTGATGTTGGACGAGAAGGCCTGGCTCACAGTCTCCGCTCTAATTCATCCCAAAGGTGTTCTATCGGGATGAGGTCAGGCCAGTCAAGCTCCTCCACACCAAACTCGCTCATCCATGTCTTTATGGACCGACGCTTTACACCACTGCATCTCACGCTTTTCATTGCACTTGGTGATGTAAGGCTTGGATGAGCTGCTCGGCCATGGAAACCCATTCCATGAAGCTCTCTACGCACTGTTCTTGAGCTCATCTGAAGGCCACAGAAGTTTGGAGGTCTGGAGCTATTGACTCTGCAGAAAGTTGGTGACTTCTGCACACTGTGACCCTCAGCATGTGCTGACCCCGCTCTGTGATTTTACATGGCCTATCACTTCGTGGCTGAGTTGCTGCTATTCCCAATTGCTTCCACTTTGTTATAATCCCACTAACAGTTGAGCGTGGAATATTTAGTAGTGAGGAAATTTCAGGAATGGACTTATTGCACAGGTGGCAACCTATCACGGTACCACGCTTGAGTTCACTGAGCTCCTGAGAGCGACCCATTCTTTCACAAATGTGTGTAGAAGCATCTGCATGCCTTGTGCTTGATTTATACACCTGTGGCCATGAAGTGAATGAACACCTGAACTCAGTGATTTGGAGGGGCGGCCCAATACTTTTGGCAATATGGTGTATATATTTCATCAGTTCATGCATTCCCTGGGAATCGAACCCATGACCTTGACTATGGCATAATGAGCACATTACTGTATGATTTCCTCTCTATATACCTTGTGTATATGTATTGTGTGCTGAGTGCTGCATGACTGATCGTCAGTATTACCTAGGGAGCAGCTCAAGAAGTCAGATTCTCGTAAGTGCAAAATGACTTGGCAGATAAAAATGCAATTCTGATTCAATGAACTTTCCACTGGGCATTGTGACTCATCAATACCAGGAGAAGAAGCTTTTGAGTTGGTTTGGCAACAGTGTAATTTATGAACATTTAATTAATTGTGAAGGGTAGTCCAGGCAAAATATTACATTATTCATTTTTCCACAAGTCCTGTTCAGAATCGCATTCGATTTCATCTTATCTCCTGGTACACCTGTCTTAACAGATTGCAAAATTTTCGCAAAAATTGGCATATCATAACGTTTGTATTGCAATGGTTACAGACATGTCTTTTAGTGTGTGACGCACATGAAAAAATAAAAAAATTAAACAGAAGAAGAGATTGCATTTCTAATGGAAGATGATGCAAAACCTCTCTGGAAATATATCTTTCTCGTTCTTGTTATTGTAACGAAAGTATTGCAATGGCACATTAATTGTAAATTTACCTAAAACTGTTTGTGCAAATGGGGATTTTGAATAAAAAGCCAGCTCCCCATTTGATTCTTATCTCACACATGTTCAGCGCTATGGCTGTGGCAGTGGCAGTGACTCAGCCTCTATGGACATTTACAACAGTAATTTAGTACAGCTTCAGGTCGTTGACTACATCAGCCGCGCCTTCTGAAGCGGCCGTCGCCCTGATGAATGTATAAAAAGCTTTACTGTTTCAGGAAGAACTGTAACTCAGCTTCTTTTGTTTTTGCAATCAATTTACAGAATGATAAATGACTGATTTTTAATGGCAAAACCTAAACAACAAAAGTTTGAATTGTTGCAGACGTGAAGAGAAGAGATCTTGATTTGAAAAGTGACTTTAGGGCCAAGAACACTGATTACTCATTGAGTCATTTCCTACGGCCCTGCCTCTTGACAGAAGCCTTTAAGAGCAACCTGATGAGAGTTTGATTACGCAGTAATCTCTGATTTAGCATGGAAAGGATGGCTGGATGTATGCCAAGTACAAGTGATCATGTAAACAGATGCATACCGGTACATATAACTCCTATATAGAGCACATACAAACTCTCACATGGATGTGTGTGAAAAAAGCAACATTTACCCAGCATGGTCAGAGTGACGGCATCAGATAGCAAACCAGAATGGGCAGCCACACTTTTTGAAAGTATGCTAAAGTGTTCTTCTTTTCACACAGGGGTTATGTTAAATGCAATAAATTAAGTGTTTTTATGACCCACTTATGTATCTTATATGTAATTTCATACTTAATTCCATGAATTAAGAACCACAGACTGCATTGCTTTCAAAACATTCAAACGTTAAAACTAATTAAAACTTCAAACTACTTCAAACTGAAAACCTTCAAACTTCAAGCTTTTAAAACTTCAAACTTTCCAACTTAAAGTTTGTCTCAACAAACTTTTTTACATTTTTGTATTAATATTATACTATAGCATATAAAAATATGCTTTTAAGATTGACGTACACTACAGTTGCACATTAAATAGAATTAAGCACACTTCTTTTTCACAAGGGGTTACTGCCACCTCTGCATTCAGCTGCCAAGAGTCACTCAGAAAACAACTTTATCTTGATACCAAAGATATACTAAAAAACAATAATGCTTGGTGGATAAAAGATGCCTCACTCGTGTGCAAACACACATGCTGTAGACACTAGAATGCATGTCATGTATAGCTACTATAGCTTAGAACTCAGGTTCTGATCTGTCCTAACCAAATATATTGTGGATTGATGAATTGTGGTAAATGTTTCCAGGAAGATGGGCCTGGTGCTTATTGGTCCAAATAAGCCAACATTAACATTAACCAAACTGTTTGAGCAAGAAGAATGCACAACTGCCAGCAACCTTCTAGTCTAGGAGGGAGAGCAGAACAGAAAGAAGGAAACGCAACACTGAAATGCTAGATTGAATGTTACTGTCTGCCATTTGTTCTGCACTACAAATTGTCCAATATACTGGAATGCACACAATAAATCATTCGCGTATCATATTTCACAGCAGCTTTACATCCTGTTACAAGGCCAACCAACACAGCTCTTCTCCTCCAGAGGCTGTTTAAGGTCATGAAAACGTCTGCCATACAGTGCTAATTAATTGTGAACTAGTTTATTTCACCAGGTCATCATGCGGTCTTGGTGAATGAGGTAAATTTAGTTTGAACACACACTGTGTTTATTGTGATGTGCTGGAAATCATCATTAATTCTTTAAGAGTCTTGTTAGCATTAATGTGCGTAGCACAAGAATATCGAGTTTTACTGACATCTGTTTACATTGATTGCCATTAGATCATGCACTTTATAATGGCCACGTACTGTATAATTTAACTGGTTCTTGTTCAGAACAACGTTCGCTTCTGTTAACGGCTCTCGCTCGTGCGTTCTTCTGTATATTGTACTAAAATACTGTGAAAGTGATCCCTGCCTTATTCAGCGCCAAACATACAGCATGGCCAATGTGATTCCTGAGCTAATGATTCGCATGAACCTGTTCATTTTAGTGAATCAAATCACATCGAGCGACCAGTGAAGTCTGATTCTTTTGAGCCAGTTTTTTTAGTGCAGAGGTGCCCAAACTTTTTACAATGAAGGGCCAAAAACCCAACATGATTGAGGTTCGTGGGACGAAAGTAAGAGTTGCATTATGCCAAACTGTTATATTAAATTTTAAGTGGTTTACCTTGGTTCCCATCATTTATGATTTCATAGATTTAAAGCACTAAGCAATCTGCTTAAAGACAGGGTAGGTGATCTTTTCCAGAAACATTTTTTTTGTTATGCTGGTTGAAAGTCTCTTTCCCATCCTGATAGCAATCACTAAGTTAAGTGATCTAAATGTATTCATATGTATATGCAGTATGTGACCTGTGCTGGCAGTGGCAAAATGAGTTGCAGTTTTCAAAAATCAAATATTATTGTTTTCATTCTTTATTAAAAAAACTTCAAAATGATGTATGATTTGTTTAAATTAAAATTACTGAGCTACACATGTTTGAAGTCGATAGAGTCAGGAAAGTCAGTTCTGAGAAGAGTTTCAAAACGTTTTTCAAAACAAAATCACCTAGCAACCATACCATATATATATATATATATATATATATATATATATATATATATATACGCACAGATCTAATATGTTACACATCAGATGTTTTTCCCCAACAGTTAACCAAATGTTCACATAAGACATAACAGATAATGTTTGCGTGAATACTCTCTAAGACAAATATTTTGAAATACTGTAATTCTGTGTATATGTGCATCTCGGGATCGCGCACTGTGAGAGGCGTCTTTGTGCACACTCGTCAGCCAGCACGAGTGAGATCGTTTTCATGGACAAGGGAAAGGTACTCCACTCAGAAAACGTACACATAAAGATACTTTTAGATGTTTAATTGCTATTTTGAGCATTGGGGTTAATGACGAGGGCTTAATTAACACATTTTTGTGAAAACCTCAAAATTGACCAAAATCTACATTTTTCACTTGTTTTGTCTGAAGCTCAAAATTATCCTGTGTGCATCCCGACTTATTTTTCCAGCATAGGTCACATATATACACTGATCATAACATTATGACCACTGACAGGTGAAGTGAATACCACTGATGATCTCTTCATCACGGCTCCTGTTAGTGGGTGGGATATATTAGGCAGCAAGTGAACATTTTGTCCTCGAAGTTGATGTGTTAGAAGCAGGAAAAATGGGCAAGCGTAAGGATTTGAGCGAGTTTGACAAGGGCTAAATTGTGATGGCTAGACGACTGGGTCAGAGCATCTCCAAAACTGCAGCTCTTGTGGGGTGTTCCCAGTCTGCAGTGGTCAGGATCTATCAAAAGTGCTCCAAGGAAGGAACAGTGGTGAACCGGCCACAGGGTCATGGGCGGCCAAGGCTCATTGATGCACGTGGGGAGCGAAGGCTGGCCCGTGTGGTCCGATCAAACAGACGAGCTACTGGAGCTCAAACTGCTCAAGAAGTTAATGCTGGTTCTGATAGAAAGGTGTCAGAATACACAGAGCATCTCAGTTTGTTGTGTATGGGGCGGCATAGCCGCTGACCAGTCAGGGTGCCCATGCTGACCCCTGTCCACCGCCGAAAGCACCAACAGTGGCACGTGAGCATCAGAACTGGACCACGGAGCAATGGATAAAGGTGGCATGGTCTGATGAATAACGTTTTCTTTGACATCACGTGGATGGCTGTGAGCGTGTCCAGTCTAGCATCTGTGGGATGTGCACATTCACGCGCATTTCATGCTATGAGTACGACAGACGTCAGTCACCGAGCGCCGCAAACAAAACAGCAACCACCTTTTACAGTTCCTCCTAAACCAAAACAAGCAGCTTTTGCATTATGTTATAATGACTGTAATTTGAAAGAGATGGAAACTCATGACGTTATACTTGGAGTGGTTCGTTACTCTTACGCCTTTCAATTGCAACATTATCAACACTGAAATGAATTTGCAGCAGTCAGGTACAGCTCAGAGCTCTTTCAGTTGTTTATGTTCACTATTATTGTAATGTTATGTGCTTTGAGACGAAAGGTAGTTTAAAGCCATCTCGTGACGCTTTTGTTTGCTCTGGCTGTGTGCGTTCATGTGTTTTGAAGGAGGTGTGGCTTTGGAGACGGTCTGAAGGGAGGGTGGGATCTCATGCCTATCCTACCTTTAACTTATCCAGTTTAATTTTCAAAGTTTCATAGTACAATGAAACTTTATTGCTGTTTTTAATGATGAATGATAAACTAAGAAAGGGATAATCCACAGCTAGCTGTGCATTAAGCAATTTGAATGCACTTTGCGGAGGCAACCACCCTCCGCTTCGCAGATGACCATGGTATAAGCGGGATAATCCATGGCTAGCTGTGCATTAAATGGTTTTATTGCACTCCTTCCAGCCAATCAGAATCGAGTATTCAGACAGATGGAATTACATGGAATCGTATATGTGATTCTGATTGGTCAGACATATTCACTGTCCATGGCAATTTGTTTCATATAAACACAACTGGAGCCATCTTGCGTTTCGCATAGATTACATAGAAAAAGAGACATCAGAGAACTGTTCAGTATTAATATTCCTGTAATACTGTCGGACCCTGTCAGGTTTTATTTTGTTGCTGATAGCACATTATCTCTTACATAACCCATAATAAACAAAAGGCAAGTTACAGCACAGTATATATATTCTCAAAATATTCTGCATTGGGATGAAAACAAAAATAAACTTTGTTGAAATTTGAAGCACAAATTTATGGATACTAATGCACAAATTCAAACTTATTCTGGTTTTACATGCATTTCCGCATTTGCAGCAGAATTGCATTTCTGTTTTCCAAATATTTATACCTCAAATTCAAAAGAACCGTTAAGGAAGTAGAATTGTTAAAATGAATCAGAACCAAGCGTGAAATTCCATATGATTCCAATCCCTTCATTTACCATGGCAACGCTTAGTGTATGCAAGATAAACCATGAGAATTTGTAGCAATATACCTGACAGCGTTTGGTCCATTGCACTCACAAAAAAGTGAGCTTTAATCTCCAGACCACAAACTACTAGCCAAACCTTGATCTGACTTATTTTCCATTTTACAAAGATGGGGCCAATGTGTGCTGCGTTTCTGAACTTAAACCATAAGTGCTCCCACTTTACCAATAATGTTACATTCATGACAGATTTTAGGTTTAATATTCAGGCACTCAAGCAGTTGAGCCATGTGTTTAGAAACAGCATATACCCACGCAAGCCGGCAGCGCCTCTTTAGTGTGTGAAGGGTCAGTAACATTTTTAGGCTTTAGTAATTCAAATGATCCCCCTCAGAGCCAAGGGTGTGGTGAAAATCAAATGTGGTGTTTTTAATGTTTTAAGACAAAACATGTGCAAATTCATAAGTCAACACTATTGCTGAGTATTTTCTCCTTAAAACTGAACACGGTTTGAGTTCGCTGGTGTTTCTGATGTCACAAACAACCTTGTGACCAAATCACGTCACTAGGGGGGCGGGGCTTTAGCATATCATTAACTGCTGTAAAGCAGGGAGTCTAAAGAGAAGCTAGGTTATCCCACTATATTTTTATGTTGAGATGTAAAATCAGGTACATTAAGCAATATAGCAGGTGAATTATGTATATGATGTATATTACTTCAATGACGTTGTTCAAAGCATTTCTAAGGATGCTGATTTTGAGATTGCAGACTGAGATGGTGAACGGGAACATGGTTTGTGTAACATTAGCAACACATCATTAGCTGTTTGATAATGTAGTCAAGCCAAAGGCTAATCATATTAATTACCCTTAAGTGTCTGATGGATACGCATCTGTCAGTGGGGGTGGGGGCAATTTGCATATTCATAGATTCATGGATAATATGAATCTATGAATGATAATAATGAGCAGCAAATAGGAAAGATCATGTGACACTGAAGACTGGAGGAATGATGCTGAAAATGCAGCTTTGATTACAGGAATAAATTATATTTTACAACATATTCATGAAGAAACAGATGTTTTAAATTGTTATAATATTAATTTTTTTGTTTGTTTGTTTTGTTTTGTTTACTATTAGGCTATTTGTTATTTTTGTGCATTGTAAAACAATACACAAAAGTGCCTCTGCCGGTTGTATATTCTGTATATAACTGTGTATGTGACAAATAAAACTCTTGAATCTTGAATATATTCTAATATACAGTATAAATTCATATTTGTCGAGGACTGTAATTGTAGTGTGGTTCTTGGGTGGCCTGGCCCCGGGGGTCAGTTAGGGTTAAGTTTAGGGTTAGGTGGTCCCTATATGATCAGAAATGGCCCTGGGATGTAAGCAGAAGTTGCTCACTAGTTTTTGGAACAGTGACATTGTCATGAAGGAGGCATTTCACATACTTCTACATTCAGCCATCAATGTTGACATTATATTGTGAGGCAAATGTTTCCAAACTGCAGTATTTCATGGAGAGTTACATAGCTGCCATAACAATAGCTGTGTTTTACTTTTGATGCCATTGTGTCTGGATTTTCATCAGCAAAGTAAACAATACCGTTGTTTTACATTGCGTCACCAATCTGCTTGTATTTATACAGTCAGTCAATACAAGCATCATGAGTCATTTGTTTCTACCATCTGGCTTTCATTATTGGGTTTTGCTCCAAATATCTCAAGCTGGATCAGATATATTCACCAGTGTTTATTTAAGCATGTTTTATTAATATAATCGTAAGGTATTTGGACATTAATCCCACAATCTATTTATTTTGATATTCAGATGAGATTTCATGAGCCATACAGGCGTGTTAGATGTGTTTTGCTTTTGGCAGAAGGTGAATGTTTCAGCCTCGCCATGGTTGTTTTTCAGTTTTTGTCATCATGAACTCTTACTTTTGGGGTAATATTTCAGCCTGGGTCCGTTACTAGAATCTTGCCTCTTCATCAGGAAATGGCCCACTCACCGTTTACCTCAAAAAATGATCTCAGTCTTATGGTCATTTTGCAGAGGCACTCCACGTCGGGTCCTGAGATTGGATATACTGGCATTTTGACAGACCACTGTGACACACTATATTTGGTATTTTGTCCTGCAGGTGATGTGATTTATTCTGGAGCGTAAAGAAAGTGCTCCCCCAAATAAGACGAAAAGTCAAATTCACTTAAGTCCAGCGGTTCGGGCAACGTGCATTGAATTAACAGAACCTTGTTTCATTCTAGTGTTTCAGTCACTTTTGCCTTCATACTGCTCAGTGTCTGGGTTCAGTTTCAAATGATATGCAGCTGTCTAATAGGGAGAATGAGAAGTTGGCATTTTCTTGACGTTGTGCGGCATCTTCGCGAGCGCTGCCGGATTTTGATAACAGACGTTGTAGAGCTGACTTTACAGGAATCCATTATGCTCTTTGGCCAGAGATACGAGGTGTTCACTTACTAATACCAGGAAATATTAGGAATGTAACAAAGTTTACATATAAGAAGTGGTGAGGGCAATGCATTACAAGTAACCATGTACTAAGAACGTACCACTAACCTTCCCATTAAGTTATGAAAACATTATTTCTGAATTTTCTCTGAATGCTCAAAATGTCCACTTTTAAAACTTTGATTATGCAAACATTAAGAGAACATTCAATTTTATAATTTTGCAGATATTATGGGAATGTTACTTTTGAAACAAGTAGTAACATTTAAAAGATATCAGACAATTTTGCAACCAAATGTTTAGGAAAAGAAAATGTTTCATGCACAATGTACAAATAATGGTTTTGTGCCAACATTATTGAAGACCTTGATAACATTTTAAAGAAATGTTCTATCAATGTCACTGGACAAACATTGAGAAACCTTAGCAGAACGTTAGCTGGGAAGGAACATAATCAAATGAATTAGATCATTTGTTAAATAAATCAGATACTTGAGCAGATTTAGAATTTCAAAATTATATATTAGATATTTTCTGGTGCAACCAACATGGGGGAAAAAAACCTTTAAAAAGGAAATGATAACAGTTTGTTACAAAGTGCTCCGAGACTTTGGTTGAAGATCCAAATGCAGCTTTATTGGGACAATCTAGAATCGTAATCCATATAACAGGCAAAAAGGTCAAACACATGGGCAAGCAATCCAAATGAGCAACCGGGCAGAAAACACAGGCAGAAGGGTAATCCACAAGTCAGGCAGAGAATCAAAAAACCAAGACACAGGAAACCATAGTGATGTGATGTTCGACACCGAGGCTTCAAAGCTTGTATAAAAAAAAAAAAAAAACGGAACATCTCATAGTGAAGCACTGTAGCGGAGCTTGATTCGTTTTGCCATAACCACGTGATCTGTGACGTCCAAAGCTTTGTTTTCACATACAACCATGTGATTGCTTTGTATTCTGATCCAAATAATGCAAACCTATTGTGCTGTTTCAAGTGTCATTCCCTTATTTGGTAAGAATAAATCATAAAACAAAATTATGATTAAATATTTAAACATGTAGTTTTGTGCATGTTCATTTTGTATTAATTCCCGGTTCACAGGCACTCTTCTTTTATTTTGCTTATATATGCCTACATAAGCATTGCCTATTTTTTCACAAATGTATTCATACATTGTGTAAGTACAATGACTTATATGAAACAGTTCAAAATGGCTGGGGCGCAAAGTCAGCTTTTTCCACCTTTTGACCACAAGATGCCATTAGTGTGCACTGTGTTGAAAAGCTTTGAGTAATGAACCTTTTTACAATATAGTTGAGGGGAAAGTCTCAGTGCTTCGCAAAGCTTAATTTTCACCATCACTAAGAAACCAAGATAATGCTCAGAAATGCAGTATAACATACTAGACTTCACAAAGAAGGGAAAACACAGGGTTTAAATAGGCAGGCAAGATAATGAGACACAGGTGGAAGTAATCAAACATAATGAGTCCAGGCAATGGGTTATGGGAATTGAAGTTCACGATGCGAGCAAGGGAGTCGGGAGGAGTGCCCTCTGTTGGAGATCATAGGCACAACAGCTGGTGTATGTAACACACAGAGACACTCACAACTGTGGTTAAAGGCACAATATGTAATCTTTCACCGCTAGAGGTCACTTCAAAACAAAGGTGTAGCTTGATGACCTTTTATTCTGCCACGAGCGCTTCTGCTTCTTCCGCTCATGTGTATGTGTGGTAACGCAGCACTGTTTGATTATATCACACACATGTGAGTGTGTTAAAGTGATGTTATACTGCGACTCTGTGCGTTGGCTCGGCGCTACTATGAGACACTTGTTCACACTCCAGTGAGCGAGATCATATTAGGCATGGTAAAACATGGTACTCTGTGTGGTAAATCAACAACACCAGATTTAAACAATAAGACTAACTGTGTTGAGCTGGAGAACAATGATCAGTTTCTGTCCATCAATGATCCAAACAGTTGCTCACGTGTCTAATAAAACATCACATTGGAAATTGAGGGTAACGCGGGTATGATGTCACTGATAGGTGACACACAGACACTGTCCTGTTAAAATTGCTTATTTTTCTGGATTTAAACATTATTGGAAACATTTGGGGTAATGAGTACACAAGTCAACAAAATATAAAACATTGTTCTAGTGGATATTTTTGGATATCCAAAAATCTTATATATTGTGCGTTTAGGTCACTTTAAATATCAGATAATTTAATGACAGTGCAAGTTTAGTTCTGGACAGGTTGTAAAATACAGGTGCAATTCTCCAAAAATAAGATATTCATGAATACATCATTTTTGTAAAATAACTTTTAACATGAAAAAACCTTGTGAAAAATTATGATTAAAGGAAAACGCCGACTTTTTGGGACTTAATATCACTGCGCCTCTGCACCCATGGTACGGCAGCAGTTCCTGGATTATTACGCAGGAATGAGAGAATAGTTCCTAGCCATATCGGTCTAGAAAATCACAACTTTTCATTTTCCGTTAGTACACAATGAAACTACACATCACAACATGTAAATAGGAAAATGTTGGCGTTATTCTGTCACTTATTGAGCAGTAGGCTAGCTGGAGCCATTTACCTCCAGTCTTTGTGCTAAGCTAGGCTAGCGGTGGGTGTGTCAGACAGAGTCATGGCATGCACGGAGATGAGAAAGGTATGTATGGACTTAAATAACTCTGGGGGATACGGGGAATAAGCTAAAGTCCCAAAAAGTCAGCGTGTTCCTTTAAGGCATTTACACTCATATGCATTCAAGGTGTAAGAAAGTACCTTTAAAAGCATTAAAAGTAACCTTCCCCAGCCCCCTTTTAAAGACTGAATATTTCTGAAGAGTTTAATGACACAAAATATCAGAAAGCAGCAAGAGCTCACTTCTCCAAAACTCTGGGTGCTGCAACCATTCCTATACTGTTTCACATAACACACTTCTTTGATTGACGGGGGGTTTGACCCGAGCCAGCGATATTTTATGGCTCTTACGGCTGAGCGCTTTTCTGCTCTGCATTATTCCTCTCATTCTGATCTCATTGCGAGGTAAACCTCATACACTGCCATTGTGATTTATTCCGCAACACAGAAAACTCCCCTTAATGGCCGTGTAGGCTGTAAAGATGACAGTCAGGTTAGCGTTGTTTTATTGGCACAGGAGAGTGTGTTAGCAGGCCTCGGACTCAGTATTTCACTTTAATTTCCTGTCCCGGGACAGTGGTGGGCTCGGCAGGGCACGAGCTGGGTTGTTATTACTGTAGTCACTCAGGCCGACACACCGGGAGATGAGCGGAGAAGAGAGGGAAATGTTTAAAACTATAGCTAACACAGTCAGGGTGAGAAAGCAACACAAAATTACAGCGGTCAGACTGTAAATCTCTGATCTCTAGAGAGATTTCACATTATGGCTTTAAAAAGAAGTAGTAACATCGTACGGTAAGGTAAAATGAGCTGAATTACTGATACACATACCACTTGATATCACTGATAATAGTGTGAGATTTAAAAGCATGCCAGTCAATTTGGAAAACTAAAATAGTTAACCTTTTCACATGCAACTAGCGGATCAATGTCGGTTTTACAATAATGCAGATGAATCTGGTGGGAGTGTATTGAGTGTTTATATTAGCAATGGAGTATGGGAGTTAATTCACCTATAAACGTGCCTTCTGTTTTATTCCCTTGCGCTCTGTATACAGTAGCTATTTTTGTAACGTGTTAATGGCCCCTTGAAGCAGATTACATATAAAAGGGTTTATAGTATAAGGTGACCAGATTTCTGAAATGGAAACCTGGGAATTTTCCAAGTTCAGTGGTCAAAATATCATTGAAACCTCACTTTTTATTGTCTATGAATTAAAAGAGGGAAACTATGGTATGGAAGCTTGTTTCCACCACAGAATAAAAAAATTAAAAAGGTAATTATGAATTTCTCAACTTTCTGAGTTTTTTTCTCTCGAAATTTTGACTTTTTTTCTCAGAATTGAGAGATATAAAGTCAGAATTGAGTGATATAAAGTCAGAATTGAGAGATATAAAGTCAGAATTGAGAGATATAAAGTCAGAATTGAGTGATATAAAGTCAGAGTTGTGAGAAAGTCAGAATTGAGTGATATAAAGTCAGAATTGAGATATAAAGTCAGAATCGAGATATAAAGTCAGAATCGAGTGATATAAAGTCAGAATTGAGTGCTATAAAGTCAGAATCGAGATATAAAGTCAGAATCGAGTGATATAAAGTCAGAATTGAGATATATAAAGTCAGAATTGAGTGATATAAAGTCAGAATTGAGTGATATAAAGTCAGAATTGAGAGATATAAAGTCAGAATTGAGAGATATAAAGTCATAATTGAGAGATATAAAGTCAGAATTGAGTGATATAAAGTCAGAATTGAGTGATATAAAGTCAGAATTGAGTGATATAAAGTCAGAATTGAGATATAAAGTCAGAATTGAGATATAAAGTCAGAATTGAGAGGTATAAAGTCAGAATTGAGAGATATAAAGTCAGAATTGAGTGATATAAAGTCAGAATTGAGTGATATAAAGTCAGAATTGAGTGATATAAAGTCAGAATTGAGTGATATAAAGTCAGAATTGAGTGATATAAAGTCAGAATTGAGTGATATAAAGTCAGAATTGAGTGACATAGTCAGAATTGAGATATAAAGTCAGAATTGAGATATAAAGTCAGAATTGAGTGATATAAAGTCTGAATTGAGTGATATAAAGTCAGAATTGAGTGATATAAAGTCAGAATTGAGAGATATAAAGTCAGAATTGAGAGATATAAAGTCAGAAATTGAGTGATATAAAGTCAGAATTGAGTGATATAAAGTCAGAATTGAGTGATATAAAGTCAGAATTGAGATATATAAAGTCAGAATTGAGTGACATAGTCAGAATTGAGATATAAAGTCAGAATTGAGATATAAAGTCAGAATTGAGTGATATAAAGTCAGAATTGAGTGATATAAAGTCAGAATTGAGAGATATAAAGTCAGAATTGAGTGATATAAAGTCAGAATTGAGATATAAAGTCAGAATTGAGTGATATAAAGTCAGAATTGAGTGATATAAAGTCAGAATTGAGTGATATAAAGTCAGAATTGAGATATATAAAGTCAGAATTGAGTGATATAAAGTCAGAATTGAGTGATATAAAGTCAGAATTGAGATATATAAAGTCAGAATTGAGTGACAGTCAGAATTGAGATATATAAAGTCAGAATTGAGATATATAAAGTCAGAATTGAGTGACATAGTCAGAATTGAGATATAAAGTCAGAATTGAGAGATATAAAGTCAGAATTGAGTGATATAAAGTCAGAATTGAGTGATATAAAGTCAGAATTGAGAGATATAAAGTCAGAATTGAGTGATATAAAGTCAGAATTGAGATATAAAGTCAGAATTGAGTGATATAAAGTCAGAATTGAGTGATATAAAGTCAGAATTGAGTGATATAAAGTCAGAATTGAGATATATAAAGTCAGAATTGAGTGATATAAAGTCAGAATTGAGTGATATAAAGTCAGAATTGAGATATATAAAGTCAGAATTGAGTGACAGTCAGAATTGAGATATATAAAGTCAGAATTGAGTGATATAAAGTCAGAATTGAGATATATAAAGTCAGAATTGAGTGATATAAAGTCAGAATTGAGATATAAAGTCAGAATTGAGATATAAAGTCAGAATTGAGATATAAAGTCAGAATTGAGTGATATAAAGTCAGAATTGAGTGATATAAAGTCAGAATTGAGATATAAAGTCAGAATTGAGTGATATAAAGTCAGAATTGAGAGATATAAAGTCAGAATTGAGTGATATAAAGTCAGAATTGAGTATATATAAAGTCAGAATTGAGAGATATAAAGTCAGAATTGAGAGATATAAAGTCAGAATTGAGTGATATAAAGTCAGAATTGAGAGATATAAAGTCAGAATTGAGTGATATAAAGTCAGAATTGAGATATATAAAGTCAGAATTGAGTGATATAAAGTCAGAATTGAGAGATATAAAGTCAGAATTGAGTGATATAAAGTCAGAATTGAGATATATAAAGTCAGAATTGAGTGATATAAAGTCAGAATTGAGATATATAAAGTCAGAATTGAGTGACATAGTCAGAATTGAGATATAAAGTCAGAATTGAGAGATATAAAGTCAGAATTGAGTGATATAAAGTCAGAATTGAGTGATATAAAGTCAGAATTGAGAGATATAAAGTCAGAATTGAGTGATATAAAGTCAGAATTGAGAGATATAAAGTCAGAATTGAGAGATATAAAGTCAGAATTGAGTGATATAAAGTCAGAATTGAGATATAAAGTCAGAATTGAGTGATATAAAGTCAGAATTGAGTGATATAAAGTCAGAATTGAGTGATATAAAGTCAGAATTGAGATATATAAAGTCAGAATTGAGTGATATAAAGTCAGAATTGAGTGATATAAAGTCAGAATTGAGATATATAAAGTCAGAATTGAGTGACAGTCAGAATTGAGATATATAAAGTCAGAATTGAGTGATATAAAGTCAGAATTGAGATATATAAAGTCAGAATTGAGTGATATAAAGTCAGAATTGAGATATATAAAGTCAGAATTGAGATATAAAGTCAGAATTGAGTGATATAAAGTCAGAATTGAGTGATATAAAGTCAGGATTGAGATATAAAGTCAGAATTGAGTGATATAAAGTCAGAATTGAGTGATAGATATAAAGTCAGAATTGAGATATAAAGTCAGAATTGAGAGATATAAAGTCAGAATTGAGAGATATAAAGTCAGAATTGAGATATAAAGTCAGAATTGAGTGATATAAAGTCAGAATTGAGTGATATAAAGTCAGAATTGAGAGATATAAAGTCAGAATTGAGTGATATAAAGTCAGAATTGAGAGATATAAAGTCAGAATTGAGAGATATAAAGTCAGAATTGAGTGATATAAAGTCAGAATTGAGATATATAAAGTCAGAATTGAGATATATAAAGTCAGAATTGAGAGATATAAAGTCAGAATTGAGAGATATAAAGTCAGAATTGAGTGATATAAAGTCAGAATTGAGATATAAAGTCAGAATTGAGAGATATAAAGTCAGAATCGAGTGATATAAAGTCAGAATTGAGATATAAAGTCAGAATTGAGTGATATAAAGTCAGAATTGAGAGATATAAAGTCAGAATTGAGTGATATAAAGTCAGAATTGAGAGATATAAAGTCAGAATTGAGAGATATAAAGTCAGAATCGAGTGATATAAAGTCAGAATTGAGATATAAAGTCAGAATTGAGTGATATAAAGTCAGAATTGAGAGATATAAAGTCAGAATTGAGTGATATAAAGTCAGAATTGAGTGATATAAAGTCAGAATTGAGTGATATAAAGTCAGAATTGAGTGATATAAAGTCAGAATTGAGAGATATAAAGTCAGAATTGAGTGATATAAAGTCAGAATTGAGTGATATAAAGTCAGAATTGAGAGATATAAAGTCAGAATTGAGTGATATAAAGTCAGAATTGAGATATATAAAGTCAGAATTGAGATATAAAGTCAGAATTGAGAGATATAAAGTCAGAATTGAGTGATATAAAGTCAGAATTGAGATATATAAAGTCAGAATTGAGATATAAAGTCAGAATTGAGAGATATAAAGTCAGAATTGAGAGATATAAAGTCAGAATTGAGTGATATAAAGTCAGAATTGAGTGATATAAAGTCAGAATTGAGATATAAAGTCAGAATTGAGAGATATAAAGTCAGAATTGAGATATAAAGTCAGAATTGAGAGATATAAAGTCAGAATTGAGTGATATAAAGTCAGAATTGAGATATATAAAGTCAGAATTGAGATATAAAGTCAGAATTGAGATATAAAGTCAGAATTGAGAGATATAAAGTCAGAATTGAGTGATATAAAGTCAGAATTGAGAGATATAAAGTCAGAATTGAGTGATATAAAGTCAGAATTGAGATATATAAAGTCAGAATTGAGATATAAAGTCAGAATTGAGTGATATAAAGTCAGAATTGAGTGATATAAAGTCAGAATTGAGATATAAAGTCAGAATTGAGATATAAAGTCAGAATAGAGATATAAAGTCAGAATTGAGAGATATAAAGTCAGAATTGAGAGATATAAAGTCAGAATTGAGTGATATAAAGTCAGAATTGAGAGATATAAAGTCAGAATTGAGTGATATAAAGTCAGAATTGAGTGATATAAAGTCAGAATTGAGAGATATAAAGTCAGAATTGAGTGATATAAAGTCAGAATTGAGATATATAAAGTCAGAATTGAGATATAAAGTCAGAATTGAGAGATATAAAGTCAGAATTGAGTGATATAAAGTCAGAATTGAGATATATAAAGTCAGAATTGAGATATAAAGTCAGAATTGAGAGATATAAAGTCAGAATTGAGAGATATAAAGTCAGAATTGAGTGATATAAAGTCAGAATTGAGATATAAAGTCAGAATTGAGTGATATAAAGTCAGAATTGAGAGATATAAAGTCAGAATTGAGAGATATAAAGTCAGAATTGAGATATATAAAGTCAGAATTGAGATATATAAAGTCAGAATTGAGAGATATAAAGTCAGAATTGAGAGATATAAAGTCAGAATTGAGTGATATAAAGTCAGAATTGAGATATAAAGTCAGAATTGAGAGATATAAAGTCAGAATCGAGTGATATAAAGTCAGAATTGAGATATAAAGTCAGAATTGAGTGATATAAAGTCAGAATTGAGAGATATAAAGTCAGAATTGAGTGATATAAAGTCAGAATTGAGAGATATAAAGTCAGAATTGAGAGATATAAAGTCAGAATCGAGTGATATAAAGTCAGAATTGAGATATAAAGTCAGAATTGAGTGATATAAAGTCAGAATTGAGAGATATAAAGTCAGAATTGAGTGATATAAAGTCAGAATTGAGTGATATAAAGTCAGAATTGAGTGATATAAAGTCAGAATTGAGTGATATAAAGTCAGAATTGAGAGATATAAAGTCAGAATTGAGTGATATAAAGTCAGAATTGAGTGATATAAAGTCAGAATTGAGAGATATAAAGTCAGAATTGAGTGATATAAAGTCAGAATTGAGATATATAAAGTCAGAATTGAGATATAAAGTCAGAATTGAGAGATATAAAGTCAGAATTGAGTGATATAAAGTCAGAATTGAGATATATAAAGTCAGAATTGAGATATAAAGTCAGAATTGAGAGATATAAAGTCAGAATTGAGAGATATAAAGTCAGAATTGAGTGATATAAAGTCAGAATTGAGTGATATAAAGTCAGAATTGAGATATAAAGTCAGAATTGAGAGATATAAAGTCAGAATTGAGATATAAAGTCAGAATTGAGAGATATAAAGTCAGAATTGAGTGATATAAAGTCAGAATTGAGATATATAAAGTCAGAATTGAGATATAAAGTCAGAATTGAGATATAAAGTCAGAATTGAGAGATATAAAGTCAGAATTGAGTGATATAAAGTCAGAATTGAGAGATATAAAGTCAGAATTGAGTGATATAAAGTCAGAATTGAGATATATAAAGTCAGAATTGAGATATAAAGTCAGAATTGAGTGATATAAAGTCAGAATTGAGTGATATAAAGTCAGAATTGAGATATAAAGTCAGAATTGAGATATAAAGTCAGAATAGAGATATAAAGTCAGAATTGAGAGATATAAAGTCAGAATTGAGAGATATAAAGTCAGAATTGAGTGATATAAAGTCAGAATTGAGTGATATAAAGTCAGAATTGAGAGATATAAAGTCAGAATTGAGAGATATAAAGTCAGAATTGAGAGATATAAAGTCAGAATTGAGTGATATAAAGTCAGAATTGAGAGATATTAAGTCAGAATTGAGTGATATAAAGTCAGAATTGAGATATAAAGTCAGAATTGAGAGATATTAAGTCAGAATTGAGTGATATAAAGTCAGAATTGAGATATAAAGTCAGAATTGAGAGATATTAAGTCAGAATTGTGATATAAAGTCAGAATTGAGATATAAAGTCAGAATTGAGTGATATAAAGTCAGAATTGAGTGATATAAAGTCAGAATTGAGTGATATTAAGTCAGAATTAAGATATAAAGTCAGAATTGAGATATAAAGTCAGAATTGAGAGATATAAAGTCAGAATTGAGATATAAAGTCAGAATTGAGAGATATTATGTCAGAATTGTGATATAAAGTCAGAATTGAGAGATATTAAGTCAGAATTGAGATATAAAGTCAGAATTGAGATATAAAGTCAGAATTGAGATATAAAGTCAGAATTGAGTGATATAAAGTCAGAATTGAGTGATATAAAGTCAGAATTGAGAGATATAAAGTCAGAATTGAGTGATATAAAGTCAGAATTGAGTGATATTAAGTCAGAATTGAGATATAAAGTCAGAATTGAGAGATATTAAGTCAGAATTGTGATATAAAGTCAGAATTGAGAGATATTAAGTCAGAATTGAGTGATATAAAGTCAGAATTGAGAGATATAAAGTCAGAATTGAGATATAAAGTCAGAATTGAGAGATATAAAGTCAGAATTGAGATATAAAGTCAGAATTGAGAGATATAAAGTCAGAATTGAGTGATATAAAGTCAGAATTGAGTGATATAAAGTCAGAATTGAGATATAAAGTCAGAATTGAGTGATATAAAGTCAGAATTGAGAGATATAAAGTCAGAATTGAGATATATAAAGTCAGAATTGAGATATATAAAGTCAGAATTGAGTGATATAAAGTCAGAATTGAGATATAAAGTCAGAATTGAGAGATATAAAGTCAGAATTGAGTGATATAAAGTCAGAATTGAGAGATATAAAGTCAGAATTGAGAGATATAAAGTCAGAATTGAGTGATATAAAGTCAGAATTGAGTGATATAAAGTCAGAATTGAGTGATATAAAGTCAGAATTGAGAGTGATATAAAGTCAGAATTGAGAGATATAAAGTCAGAATTGAGTGATATAAAGTCAGAATTGAGATATAAAGTCAGAATTGAGGTAAAAAGTCAGAATTGAGAGATATAAAGTCAGAATTGAGAGATATAAAGTCAGAATTGAGTGATATAAAGTCAGAATTGAGAGATATAAAGTCAGAATTGAGTGATATAAAGTCAGAATTGAGAGATATAAAGTCAGAATTGAGAGATATAAAGTCAGAATTGAGTGATATAAAGTCAGAATTGAGAGATATAAAGTCAGAATTGAGTGATATAAAGTCAGAATTGAGTGATATAAAGTCAGAATTGAGAGATATAAAGTCAGAATTGAGATATAAAGTCAGAATTGAGTGATATAAAGTCAGAATTGAGAGATATAAAGTCTATTCTGATTTTATAACACAATTCTTGAACACAAAAAGCTGTGAAAAAATATATCTCCATGCCACGCCGCATTGCTGCAGTAATTCAGGCTAAAGGAGCCCCAGCTAAGCATTGAGTGCTGTACATGCTCATACTTTACATGCTCATACTTTACACGCTCATACTTTACATGCTCATACTTTACATGCTCATACTTTACAAGCTCATACTTTACACGCTCATACTTTACATGCTCATACTTTACACGCTCATACCTTTCAGTTGGCCAAGATTTCTAAAAATCCTTTCTTTGTATTGCTCTTAAGTAATATTCTAATTTTCTGAGATACTGAATTTGGGATTTTCCTTAGTTGTCAGTTATAATCATCAAAATGAAAAGAAATAAACATTTGAAATGTATCAGTCTGTGTGTAATGAATGAATATAATATACAAGTTTCACTTTTGAATGGAATTAGTGAAATAAATCAACTTTTTGATGATATTCTAATTATATGACCAGCACCTGTAAAATCAATTTAGGCTTATGGTGTTTTTGGAAACACAACCCTGGGGATTATCAATTTGATATTTTTTGCTTTGTCAGCAGAACAATCCAACAAACACTAAATAACAGCACAACCCAATGAAGAGATGCGTGTCTATCCCTCACAGCCTCGCTTTCATTCCCGTTACAAACCAAAGACAGAAAAGCTGATGAGAAGCTGAAGTGCAGAGCGATATCATCAAAATCACTGATCCATACATTGTAAACGCTTATATCTCCTAAATGTGAATGTTGTCATTGTTGTGGAGCGCACTCATTTATAGATAACAGTGAGACTAATATAATCATACTAAAACAACTTCAATTTCGAGTTCATGGCGACTTTAAGGCTTGTTCACACCACGAATGATAACAATAAAGTAAACTAGTATCCACCACATCTGACGATATCATTCTGGTTATAATAAGATATAATCTAAGCGCTTGTCTCACACTTTAAATGCTCGAGCTCGTTTTAGCAGGATTCTGATTGGCTGTCAATGTTTTTATCGTTCATTAGCTGGATAAAATTTTCTTTGCTATTCTTTAATATTGAGAACTATTTGTAGAACTATATACATAGACATTAATACAAAAGATACTGCTGATGTCTGATGCCACACACGCACGCTTCTGACAGGTATGTGTGTGTGTCTGTGTGTCTGTGTGTCTGTGTGTGTGTGTGTGTGAAAGCGGATAAGTCATGTTACTGCATGCATATTAATATTTATATACGGCATATTAATATTCATACTATTTATAACCGCTACGGAGCGCTGTGCACGCGCTATCTTTTTTCGAAAATGAATTAGAGATCGTGCTTTCCGCATGTCGTGTGAAACGGCCTATCTGTCGAAGTGGTATTGCCAGAGAAGTGAATAAACAGCCCAACGATTCTTCCGATGCTGTGTGTGTGTGTGTGTGTGTGTGTGTGTGTGTGTGTCTGTGTGTGTCAGTCAAGATAAATTGAAACCTCCACTTATTTTGATCTAAATCGTGTAGTGCATACATTTATTATATACTATAATACATAATTTGCATTTGCTGCTGTACTGCTGTTGCAGAATTGCGGGGGGAAAAAATCATAAATGCCACGTGGTTGCCTAGAGCCCACTTAAGCCCGGCCATTATGACGTCACAATAGCCGCGTTCCATTCTGCATGTTCATAAGCTCACACACAAGCAGAATCTCTGAGTGTTTACAGGCTAGGAGTGTGTTTCGTGTGACAGTGCCGATTTGCAGATACTAAAACAGTGTACATACTACAGAATCTAAACGCGTTTTCCACAAACAGTGCTTAGACTACAGTGTCCAGATCTGCAGAAACAGAACAACAAGACTTTTCAAAGTCTTCACACCGTTTCCAAATTTGTGAATTATCCACGGGGCATCATGTCCACATCATCGGTGTGGTCTTCGTCCTCGTTCCTCCCTTTGGACCGTCTACAGAGGCAATTTGTTGAAGAGTTGTTGAGCTTTAGCAGCAAAGCCTCATGCAACATCGAGTGGAGGCCGAGTGGCTATAGCTCGGCCAGACAAAATGAACAGAGCCAATGTGGCAACAGGTGTTTGTCCAGGTCCGACAGCCTCCAAGGGATTTTTTGCCCTCTGCTGCCAGGTCAAGTTCCCGTTGAGCCAACAGTGTCTTCAATTGGCCTGACTCCTCAGCGTGCCATGGAGGCTTCTCCTGTGAACAGGAGCTCACCAGGTGAGACTGAAGTGTATTCTGGAAATATTTTAGTTGGACGTTCATCTAATAATTGGAAAATTTAGACTGCAAGTGTCACAGAAGCACTTCTGAACTGGCAATTAAGTGTCTTTACACAGACTGTTTAATGCTGCTCAGAGGTGGCATGCATAAATGCATTTACACAGCACTTTTAACTGCATATTGTCACACAAGGTGGGCTCAGAGCTGGCATAATTTAGTCTGGCTTTTTTGCTGCATTATGTCTTTTAACTCAGCTGTGTAAAAATACATTCAAAAGTAATGTTCCCATAATGTTTCTTCATCATTCATATGAGCAAGAAAAACATTTTTAAAACATAAAAAAAAAAAAAAAAAACGGTAACACGTCACAATAAGGTTTCATTTGTTAATATTAGTTCATGTATTAACTAACTTAATACATGAGCAATACATAGAGGTGTAACAGTATATCGTGATATAGAAATGCAACATGTATCGTGGATAGTGACAATCTGTATTGTGTATAGTTCACCCAAAATGGAAAAAAATTCAAGTTTACAGCATTTTAGTGTCAGTACTACATTAAACTACTATATAGGCATGCACAATATATCGCCACCATATCGGTATCACCTGATATATGTTAAATTTTAATGTCATCGTTATCAACCCGATAAGAACATTTGCCTGATATATTAAAGTCGATAAATAATGTATTATTTCCTTCAGCTGAGACACTTCAGATGCGCGCTGTTTGCCATGATGGTTTTGAATTGCTTGAAATATGATTGGAATCACTTCAAAAAAGGAAAATACAGTTCAGTGCAACATGTGCAGTGCAAGTCTGTCATATAGACTACATACAATTATAATGAGAACATCATAATTGTGTGCTTGGCTTTACTGCTGAGACTTTTGTTTTTGTAAACAGGCTCTTAAAAAATTAGATTTTAGATTTATCGGCTTTCAAATATAAATAATTATCGGTTATCGGCATCGGCCAAGATCATATCAGTGCATCCCTAATATATAATGTTGAATATGATGTACTGTATAATAATGCAAATGGGGAATATTTGTGGGTCCTGATAATGCCAAATGTCTTATGTTACCAGTAAAAAGTGGCCTATATTATTTTAAATATCTAGTCAGTGACAGAGCAAGCATATTCTTCTAAAATTATTTTTTGTATATTATGTCTTCAGCTTTTAGAATCATGAATATTTTTATTCTGGTCTTATCATTGTCCTTACCAGCACCAAGTCCAAGCCTATTCATTTACACCCCCAATGTAATCCCAAATTTAGTATGTTAATCAACAGTATATTTTTTTGTTAACCTTTTACCATATGTCTTGGCGTGTGGCAATAATATTGTATGGTGAGTTCAGTATTGTGATATGTATTGTGACATGAGGGTATCGTTACACCCCTATTTGTTACGGTATTTATTCTTTGTTAATGTTCGTTAATGCAAATACATCTGTTCATTGTTTATGTTAGTTCACAGTGCATTAACTAATGTTAACATTAACAAAGATTCATAAATGCTGTAGAAGTGCAGTTCATGATTAGTTCATGTTAACTAATGTAGTTGTAACTAATGAAACCTTAATTTAAGTGCTACCAAAAACTTGTTTTACTTTGGATTTGTAACATTACAGATTCGAATTTAACCGTGAAATGTAAGTTGTCATTTTATCATGTTTCTAATAGTTGTGTATTCAATTGTTTTTCTTCATTTTAGAGCAACCCACAGAATGCAGGTGGAAGAAAAGAATCCGTTCTTTCGGCAAGAGGCTCTGGAAGGCTGTGAAGCGTCCGTTCTGCTGCTGTTGCAGAAGTTCTGTGGATGTTGTGGAGCCTTTTGTCCTTCCACCAGATTTGGACCCAGAGCCTGATCCTGAGCCGTCTTCATCTGTGCCAGATCCCTCCGGTGTCAAGCCAAATGATGGTAACCTTATTTGAAACAGTTTTGTCTAGTTTTGTTTTCCACAAAAAATACCTTAAAGGGATAGTTCACCCAAAAATGAAAATTCTGTCATCATTTGAACACAAAAGAAGATATTTTGAAGAATGTTGGCAATCAAACAGCTGACGGGAGCCATTCACTTCCATAGTATACTAATGACTATCGTCAACTGTTTGATTGCCAACATTCTTCCAAATATCTTCTTTTGTGTTCAGCAGAAGAAAGAAACTCATACAGGTTTGGAACAACCCGAGGACGAGTAAGTGATGACGATTTTCATTTTTGGGTGAACTAAACTACTTGTTTTCAGAGAGTATTAATATTATTTCCCCCATATTAACATTTGTTTTTGTTTTTCAGAGTCCTTTGAATCTCTCTTTAACGTCGTAAAGATGATCGGATCCGGAGGATTTGGCAGGGTGTACGAGGGAACTCGTAAATTTGATGGCAAAAAGGTAAAAAAATGCTCTTGCATGCATCAAAACATATTTCAAACAATTTACAGATGGTTTATTAATACTTAGTGCTAGATCAAGTGCTTGAAAACTGTTTTTGTGTTTGCAGGTCGCCATCAAGCGGATGCGTAAGATCGACAACAATTGTTACGTTAATATTGTAAGTTGGCCAAAGCCTGAATGTGTGTTTAGTTGTTTAAGTGCTGATTACTGTAATTAATATACCTATAGGAAGCATTAGTTGTAAATGTAATAGACAAATAAGCCTAGAAGCATCTAATAACTTTGAGCTGAAGGTATCAAGAAAGGACATTTAAAAATGTCAGGTTTTCTTCAGATTTTTACCCAGCTAACCTTCTGTCTACTACTTTTCTCTAGCCTGGGCATCCCAAACCTCTCATCACAGAAGTGGCGCTGCTTCTCATGATGAGGCAAGAACCCAAAAGCCCCTACGCCATACAACTCTACGACTGGTTTGAGCACCCTCGTAAATTCACACTGATCATGGAGTATCCTGAACCCTGCGAGAACTTGCTTGACTTTCTCATTGGTAATCGTGATCTGAATGAAACGACAGCACGGGTGATCATGCGACAGGCTGTGCTGGCTGTACAGGACTGCATTGAGCACGGCGTTTTCCACAATGATATTCACCCGCAGAACTTCCTGCTGAAGAAAGACACGTTCGAGCTCAAGCTCATAGACTTTGGATGTGGTCAGCTACTTAGTAGTGATGGCTACGAGAGCAACACATACGCAGGTGAGCATTTTTGCCCATTTTTACTGTGTAAACATGAATTGTAGTGACTTGCTGATTATTTAACGCTTTAAAAAAATGTGTTCTTGCTTACAGGAGTACTGGAGTACTGCCCACCTGAAGCCCAGACAGGATCTCGCTTCCACGCCGTCCCAACAAATGTCTGGGCTCTAGGAGTGATGTTGTACGGGATGATGAACGGATGTTTTCCTTTTTGCAATGCACCGGAAGCCATAGTTACATTTGAGAACCCTGACTTATCCGAAGGTGAGTGAATAATATTGATAACATTGATAAACACACATAAAAGCAAAAGTTCTGTATAGAAATAGATAAAGGTGAAGTAAGATTGTTTTTGTTCAATCACATTCTCTTAACCCAGTTGTTTCACTGACTATTAAATGCCATCTAAGGGTTTATCTCCCCTGAAAGTGTAAACATTCAGCCTCCCGGGTGCCATCAAAACAGCTCAGATCCGTCAGTCTCTTTTCAGCTCAACCTTTAGCAAGAGTTTGGAGTTTGGGGGTGTGGCTACTGTAGCAGGCGGAGCCTGAGCGTTTAGTTAGAGAAATGGCTGGATTTATACCATCAAAAATTAAACAGATCATGTACATGTCAAAGTGAACAGAGCATTGTGATGCAACACGCTACAAAGCATGCTTCAATACCATACAGCATTCATGTACCCGTTCAGAAAGACAAATGCAATACGGCTAAAAGTATGCCTAATATGTCGGACCTGAAACATGCATTCACAATACCACTAAGAGCTGCCTTTGTGATGTTTGAGTTAAGGGAGGTGTGACACGCGGAAAGGGCGTTTTAAAAAAAATAGGCTTTATTTTTGTAATTCCACTAGTGTTGCAGAAACTACTCACTTCACCTTTAAAGTAAAGAACATTTTGGCTTACATTAATCATGTTTTAGATGCTGTTTTCATAGTCACATGGTCATGACTAACCAGCTCTCTCCTTATTAAAATGTGTATAGAATGCAGGGATCTGATTAGCCGGTGCCTAACCCTGGATCCAACTAAACGGCCCACGTTAGAGCAGATGTTACAGCATGAATGGATTAGAAATGATCTACTGTAGACTGGAGAAGTTCAGGAGATTCATCGATCAGTGATGTCAGGTGTGAGGAAGTGTAACAGACAGAGTAGGATTATTATCATTGATCTTCAGTTTACATTTTCAAGTTTGTGTAGTGAACTGAGTTCATTGTAATGTTCTTGTTATAGTTAAATCAAGTCATATCACCTTCATTTATATAGAGCTTTATACAATACAGATTGTTTCAGAGCAGCTTCATGGTAGTAAACAGGAAAATAACAGAATCAGTGATGCAAACAGAATTCAGTTCTGCTGTAAAGCAGCTCTAAAAAAACATGAATGAGTTGACACGTTCATATAATCTTTGTATTGGATAGGACCTTGATGGAGGGCTTGAGCTCGAGACTTGACCCGAAGCCCGAAGTCCAACCCAAACCTGACAGAACTCAAGCGCCACACCGGAGAGGCCAGAGACTGTCCACGTCTGAGCGTGAACATGAGAGACTGCAAGACTCATCAAGTCATCACAGCCACATTTGTTTTGTTTTAAAAGCAATTTTTACTTTGTTTTTAAAAGTCAAATCACAGGCATGTGATCAGCTAAAAACAAAAAGGAAGGAAGAGCTGACCATGCCCCCAACAATTATTTTAATAATTATACAATAAAACATGCTATTTTATTATAAAATTAAAAATGCTTAATAATCATGATAATATGTTTAAAAAATGTGTTAATAGAACTGATATTATTATTAACACAATGTTAATAAAAATAATTATATTTTACAATAAATATTATTATTTTACAAAACAACAGTAAAATTACAACACTAACTCAGACAGTCGTGACATTTGGACACGACTGTCTGAATTCACCTCCTAGTGGCAGTCGTAATGAACTTTCATTATGATCTTGCGCGAGGCAACAATAGTTAACTGACGCTGTCTTGGAAATCCTCAATACTTGAGCTTGTGTTTTGCCCACAATGACTTGCAATATTTCTTTTAGCATCTCCAGTAAAGGAATGCAAAGCAAGAGCCTTTATCCTCTGAACTATCACCAAGGTGGAACGAATAAATGTATCCAAACAATAAACGGCTACACATATAGGGCAAATAACCACGATAATTTGAGTGAAAATACGGTGCCATGCAACATTAAAAAAATATAAATATTAAAAGTTGGCCTTAGTTGTAAAGCATTAGTTGTAAATGTAATAGACAAATAAGCATAGAAGCATCTAATAACTTTGAGCTGAAGGTATCAAGAAAGGACATTTAAAAATGTCAGGTTTTCTTCAGATTTTTACCCAGCTAACCTTCTGTCTACTACTTTTCTCTAGCCTGGGCAGCCCAAACCTCTCATCACAGAAGTGGCGCTGCTTCTCATGATGAGGCAAGAACCCAAAAGCCCCTACGCCATACAACTCTACGACTGGTTTGAGCACCCTCGTAAATTCACACTGATCATGGAGTATCCTGAACCCTGCGAGAACTTGCTTGACTTTCTCATTGGTAATCGTGATCTGAATGAAACGACAGCACGGGTGATCATGCGACAGGCTGTGCTGGCTGTACAGGACTGCATTGAGCACGGCGTTTTCCACAATGATATTCACCCGCAGAACTTCCTGCTGAAGAAAGACACGTTCGAGCTCAAGCTCATAGACTTTGGATGTGGTCAGCTACTTAGTAGTGATGGCTACGAGAGCAACACATACGCAGGTGAGCATTTTTGGAGTGTGTAAACATGAATTGCAGTGACTTGCTGATTATTTAATGCTTTAAAAAAATGTGTTCTTGCTTACAGGAGTACTGGAGTACTGCCCACCTGAAGCCCAGACAGGATCTCGCTTCCACGCCGTCCCAACAAATGTCTTCTTAAGTCAAATCACAGGCATGTGATCAGCTAAAAACAAAAAAGAAGGAAGAGCTGACCATGCCCCCAACAATTATTTTTAATAATAAAAAAAAAAAAAAAAGGAGTGCTTAATAATCATGATACTATGTTTAAAAAATGTGTTAATAGAACTGATATTATTATTATTAACATAATGTTAATAATAATAATGATCAATATTATTATTTTACAAAACAACAGTAAAATTACAACACTAAAGCCACCTTTCCACTGCACACGGCATTTGGACACGACTGTCTGAATTTGCCTCCTAGTGGCAGTCGTAATGAACTTTCATTATGATCTTGCACGAGACAACATGGGTTAACTGACAGTGTTGTAGTCGAGACCAGCTCATTCGAGACTGATTTCAGAGAGGGTTGAGTCCGAGTCGAGACCGAGACCAGAGAGGACAGAGTCGAGACCAAGACCAGAGAGGGCTGAGTCGAGACCGAGACCAGAGAAGGCCGAGTCCGAGTCGAGACCGAGACCAGAGAGGGCTGAGTCGAGACCGAGACCAGAGAAGGCCGAGTCCGAGTCGAGACCGAGACCAGAGAGGGTTGAGTCCGAGTCGAGACCGAGACCAGAGAGGGCCGAGTCCAAGTCGAGACCGAGACCAGAGAGGGCCGAGTCCAAGTCGAGACCGAGAACAGAGAGGTCCGAGTCGAGACCGAGACCAGAGAGGGCCGAGTCCGAGTCGAGACCGAGACCAGAGAGGACCGAGTCGAGACCGAGACCAGAGAGGGCCGAGTCCGAGTCGAGACCGAGACCAGAGAGGGTTGAGTCGAGTCGAGACCGAGACCAGAGAGGGCCGAGTCCAAGTCGAGACCGAGACCAGAGAGGGTTAAGCCCGAGTCGAGACCGAGACCAGAGAGGGCCGAGTCCGAGTTGAGACCGAGACCAAGTCAAGACCGAGACCAAGTCAAGACCAAGACCAGAGAGGGTTGAGCCCGAGACCAGAGAGGGTTGAGTCCGAGTCGAGACCGAGACCAAAGAGGGCCGAGTCCAAGTCAAGACCGAGACCAGAGAGGGTTGAGCCCGAGTCGAGACTGAGACCAGAGAGGGTTGAGCCCGAGTCGAGACCGAGACCAGAGAGGGTTGAGCCCGAGTCGAGACCGAGACCAGAGAGGGTTGAGCCCGAGTCGAGACCGAGACCAGAGAGGGCCGAGTCCGAGTCGAGACCGAGACCAGAGAGGGCCGAGTCCGAGTCGAGACCGAGACCAGAGAGGGCCGAGACCAGGGAAAATCCACAAACAACATTAGAACTCAATTTAATTAACTTTTTAGTTACGAAAGGGGTGCACAAGAGTGACTGCAGAAAAATTGCAGCCTTTTAATGCAAAAGTGTGAATGTGCCGGAGGAGAGAGGGCGGTCAGCCTTCTGTCAGACATTTTTGGGGGAAGATGTTCAGTGTTGAGACCATCAGCAGTCATTGTATCTGTAGCTATTAAAATTATTATTTAATTAAACAAGATTTGGTTTTCTCTGTGACACTTTTGTCCTACTTTTTGTAAACAGAAAATATATTAAAATAACAGTTGAGACAAATAATGTAGCATACGACCATGCTTTTGACCGTAGTTGGAACTGTACTCCTATCTATGTTTGTTTTTTGTTTTTCCCCAATGTTCTACAGTTATTATTTATTTACGTACCTTCATTATTATGACTTCAATTATTCTATTATCTGCTGCTAATTGTATCTAATGTTGCTGTTGTTGTTTTCTTTATTTATTTTATTTTCATATTATGGTGGGAGTCAAGAAAATCACTAATCATTGGACGTGTCAATCAAACATCAATTTAAAGAAATATTAACGTACAGTAATAATCATGAAATATTTTGAATGGGACTCGAGTGGACTCGGGAATAAGTCCAATTCCTAATATGTTTGAGTACGAGTCAATCCCGAGTCCAAATGCACACGAGTCCATGACCAGACCAAGACCATTAAAATATGGTCTCGAGACCGAGTCGGAGTACTTCAACACTGTTAACTGACGCCGTCTCGGAAATCCTCCCTGGTAATGGCGCATCTCTTGCACTAAACGGCAATACTTGAGCTCGTGTTTTGCCCACATTTCTTTTAGCGTCTCCAGCAAGGAATGCAAAGCAAGAGCCTTTATCCTCTGAACTATCACCAAGGTGGAACGAATAAATGTATGCAAACAATAAACGGCTACGCATATAGGGCAAATAACCACGATAATTTGAGTGAAAATACGGTGCCATGCAACATTAAAAAATATAAATATTAAAATAATAATTGATTGCTCATCAATAACTATGTGGTTTTAAATGTATCAAGTCTTTCTGATAAAGTTAAACAAAAAGTATTAATTCTCACACTGATCTGAATGAAACACACATCACATCCGGTCAGTGTGTCGCATAAGGTGTCACTCAAGTTAAAAAAATGTTAATGCATCCAAAGCTCAAATCGGGTCCGAAAATACTGCATCCGCAGATGGTCGGCACCCGACACAGCTCCTGTGCGACTCTCCATAGCAAATGAATGAGCAGTGGAAAGGCGGCTTAACATTCATGGTTGTCTTGATTTCTTTGCTTTTCAGATTTTACACCATTGAGCTTTTATTTTGGAATAAAACAGCAGGGTGACCGTGGCTAAGTCCAAAAACGTAGGCACCTGACTTATTGCCTCGCTGCCTTATCAGTCAACGACTTTGTTCCCACACAGCACTTGCAGAGGAGCATTTACTGTGAAGTTGAAACCAATAATTTTGAACTAAATTGCATAGTTTAATATTCTGTACATATACTTAGTGTATAATACAGAATTTGCATTTGCAGCTGTACTAGTGGTTGCGTGCTGATTTATTTTTATTTATTTTTTTTACCGTTGCAGAATGAAAACAAAAGCATAAAACATGCTTGTGCACTACTGTGTTTTGCCTAGAGCGGAAGTTGAGCTTGTGTCGGCCCTTTAGACAGGACACCCAAAACCAAACGATGGTAAGGTTTCGTAAGGGTTAAGATGGATTTTGAGACCTCTCCTTTTATTTCACCTTCCCACACATACACACTGAAGCTCAGCATAGAGTGATTGATCAGTAATGTAATCCAAAGCATTGTATGTCACAGTGTGTCACACTGAACCCTGTCCTCTTCTCTGGTCCATAGCCTCTATAAAACCCCAGAGCTGCCTTTTACAATCTCGCTGTGATTCACACTCACTGATTCCATAAATCTCCCAGCATTCAGTGCTGCAGAAGGGTGGGGGTCAGGGTTCATGAGGCGATATGTGGCTGAGGTTGGAGGAGTTTCGCGGTCTCTGTGGCGACGCAAGGCTCTCGTGAGGCGGTCGAACAGAAAGCAGGGTTGCTCAGGCGTGGTTATCGCTTGCTCCAGAGGGTCCGGACTGTACTTTTAACGCCCGGCCGTTTAATGAAGACCACAGGCATGCACTGACCGTGACTACCCCGAACCGAGCAAAAATCCCCTGCAGTATAGAAATTGGCCATGTTTCAAAAGTTTATAAAAACAGTTGGACCTAATGGGTCAATTGCTGTGAACACCGAGTGGAGTATTATTGCCAGGCCACTGAATGCATTAATGACTCTCTGATCTGCAGCTGTGTGTGAAGGGTGATAATGGGCCTTTGCAATTGACCCAAACTTTCTCCATTAGATGTCTGACACGATACAATAAAACGTTAAAGAATTCCTTAATGCTTCTGGACAATATACCACATGAAACAAACACTTAGTGCTCAAATAATGCACTATGCAAAGAAATGAGCATTAGATCATATGAAATAATAACAGAAATCTAAGCATACAGGGGCATTTTTTACTTAAAGGGATAGTCCACCAAAAAAAATTAAATTCTGTCATAATTTGTCATTCCAAACTTGTAAGACTATTTAAAATACAAAATAACTTGATATTTCAAATAAAAAATGTTCCTGCAGGTTCGGGAAATATGTTATAATATGTTAGATGTTGCTTCCTTCTTGTAGTTCCCCACATTTGTTAGACCAAGATAACTTCTACATGGCTATAAGTTTGAGGGAAATTATATTTGTAATTATATTCAGGGAATTTACTTGCATATCACATTTCTCATGTGTATCTTTCAATCACATGCCACCATGTTTGAGGGGGCCGATCCGTTTTCCCGCTGACACATCTTACCCCACTCACCCCCTACACAATAACCACAAGTTGTTATCTGTTCCTTGATGTGTTTCTCTTCTGGGACGTATCGAAGTGGCTGGTCTGAGTAAGATCTCACCATCACCTCAGCGAGAGAAAAGCACAGATGTCCCGCAGCAGACAGAGCAGACCCACGCGGTCCCATGGGCACGAGTATCAGTTTATATGGAGACGTTAAAGCACTTGAGCTCTGACTATGAGCTCATCAACACTAATGCCTGCACCACGTCTGCCAGCGCGCAGTGTGAGACCAGCACACAAGCCTTCACCGTGCAACGAGACGCAAGGACCAGAAAGACAAGGAAAGCCAAAGGGAAAAAAGAGGGAGAAGAAGAAACAACAATGTTTGTTTGAACAATGGCTGCCCAGACTGTTCATCATAGGTCTTAGCTCACGGTGAGATATATATCCCTGGCAAGCAATTCCCCCAAATGCCGAGGACTTACAAGCACATAAAACAAAGCGTGGAGCCGTGGCGGAGGGGGATATCGCTATGATTTCCTTCGGAGGGGAGTGAGGGCTTTTGTTGGAATAGCTCTGTCCTTGTTTTAATTATTTCCTTAAGAAAACACAGAAAGCTAGATGGAGAGCGGCGTTCCCGGGATGAGAGAGGAAGCCGAGTGTTTGGTGAGGGGCTTTAAGCCGCGCGCTCCCGGTGAGGCCATGTCTCTGTGACTTCCTACTGCTCCATTCCGACGGGGTTCGGAAGTGCGGGGGTGAGGAGGAGATAAGGGAACGTGGCTTGCACACACTCAATACTCACTTTCCCCCAACATTCTTCAGCTTCCTTTGCAAAACTGCCAGACTGTCCCAGAAAAGAGCCTCAGCGTGTTTGCGTCAAGCGGGACATAATAGCCGCTTGATAGCGGCAATCATTCTTAACCCTACACTCTAAAAATGCTTTATTTTTTTAACCCAAATCATGGGTTCAGCCTGCTGGGTCATTTTTATTGGGTTATTTTTTTTATATTTTTACCCAGTGTTGGGTAGTTTTTCTGTAACTCAGCTGCTGGTTCATCACATATCTACCCAGCTGGATACATATGTCATTTTGTGGTCTGTTCTGAGAGAAAACTTCCTGAGGGAAATTCCTGAATTAAATTAAGGTTTGTATTACATTGTATTCCCATCAAATTATTACATGCAAGTCACAGCTAACGTCTGCTGGGAACGCTAGCCGAACGATGAGCCGTCGCCACCAGGGAGATTCACCACCCGCCAAACGAATGCGCGACCCGGGCTGAAACACGACGCGACATCGCTGTGCTAAGCTGCCGTGCGCTCCGCTGTTGATCTAGTGCGCCAGCGGTGTGGCTGTGGTCGTGCTATGCGTTTGACGGGTTGAATGTCTGACAGACGAGATGGCACAAGGTAAAGCTGTTTTTTATGTAACTTTTCAAAAATGAATATACACGAAAGAACTGGGACAACCTCTGATAGCAGTTTTCTTCCCACAGATTCCCACTGGCTGCTGTCGCTGCTCCTGTCACGGCCTGAAACATTTACTAAATGTTTTTGAGTATTTTATGACTGTAAACGACTGACTTGCCATTGAATAAAAAATATTGTATATTATAACAGAGTGCTTTTTTATTGTTTAAAATTAAAAACCTTCAATATCAAATTGACTGACCCAGCACTTTCAAAAAAACAACCCAGCAAATGGGTTAATGTATGAAACCCAGCATGCATGTTTTGTCGCTGGGTTGCCAAATAACCCATACATAGTTGTTTCTAAGGCCTCCAAATGATCAACATGATCAAAACTTTGCAGAAAAAACCTATTGCACACAATCTACTACACGCCTTCTGTCGTCTGATTCGTAGTTTAGACTTTTTTTAGCAAGTAAAAGTCATTTTTGTGTAATTATAAAAACTTGTCTTTTTGCTGTGAAATATTCTGATTTGAAAGTAAATGTAAGAATAATGTTCGTAGTGTTAGTGATATTTAAAGATGAACACTTACTGGACTGAAGAAACTCAGGTATACTTGATTATCAAGAAATCATTTTTTAGAAAAATCATGTTCAAATGTGAGTCTCAAATATGATCATCAGGTTTTGAGGAAGGTTTGTTTGTTCATCTCTCAATCATCATTGTGTTGCATTGCATTACGTTTTAAACTACAGAGCTTTGATCATAAAACTAAAAATGTTTAATATCACCTTACTAAGACATTATTGGGAGACTGATATTTATATGCATTTCATGTAAGTAGGTTGTTGTATTGTCATAGAAATCTAATTGATATATTAAATAACTTTTTGGACATATAAACTGCACACAAAAACAAGCACATTTTTGCTCAGTTTGGGTCTCTGAATACAATTTGGATGCTTTTTTCCTTCCCCCTTTTCCCCTCAGATTTTTTCCTGACTATTCATATGTCAGGCTTTACAGGGTTTAATGATAATCATTTATTTACCCAGCCGTTCAAGCAAATGTATCAATTTTGCCATTCCCCATTGGTCCTCATTTTCTTCTTCCTTCCAAAGGCCTCGCAACTTGAATTTGCCCAGGCGCCTGCGCAATCCACTGGGGTAAAATTAGGTGAGAGGACCGGCTTTGCTTTCACAAGGTTTTTACAGGATTAGAAGACATTTAAGTTATTGGACAACTAATATGCATGATTAAAGCTGTTGATGGTTGCACAAAATGGAGAACAATTTTATTGGCCTCCCTCGAGAATGTGTCCATAAAGCCATTTCAGTGGAGGTGGAGATTATAACGCTTTATTTAACACTTGATCTCTGGATAGTGGAGCCTGAACTGCCAGTGAACCTCAGACAGAATTAGCAGAGTATGTGAGAGTCGGCCTAACCGCATGCTAATGCACAACACTTTGTCTGAGGTCCACGTCAGGTTTATTTTTATCACTTTTAACACCAGAAGGGAGGGAGAGAAAAGAAGAATATATATTAGAGGAATATATATTTTTCATACATACATACATACATACATAAACAATGACTGAATGAATGAATGATAAATAAATTAAGAAATATATAAATATGGTCAGTATGTTCATCAGTGTGGGTATTTTTCCAAGCCAATGACGTACTGGATTGAATCCAATACATAGTGGACACATGATTTTTCCCCCAAACCAGGCTACGGTTGGGGTGTAGGGTAGGTTTAATGCTTAGTCTTTGTAGCATTGTGTAGGCAAACAGCACTGTGTTTGACATGAGCTATGAAATCTTTACACTCTAAAAAATGCTGGGTTAAAAACAACCCAAGTTGGGTTGAAAATGGACAAACCCAGCGATTGGGTTGTTTTAACCCAGTAAATGGGTAACTTTATCCTTATTTGTTACCTTTTTTTTTCTCTTGACTTGATTATTTATAATTCTACAGATATAGACATATATATATATATATATATATATATATATATATATATATATAGATAGTACTTTTTTTATATCCTATTTCTATTATAATTTCTTCCTTGTGTTTTTAACTGTGAATTTGCACTGTCCATGGAGCGGACCTGTTTACATTTCACTGCCGATTGTATATTCTGTATATAACTGTGTATGTGACAAATAAAACTCTTGAATCTTGAATCTTGAATCTTGAAATGGGTTGTTTTAACCCAGCGGTTGGGTTAAATGTTTGCTTAAAACAACCCAATCGCTGGGTTTGTCAACTTGGGTTGTTTTTAACCCAGCATTTTTTAGAGTGTATAATTGTCTTGGGGCGAAGTTTTGTGCTGAACCTTTTTGAGAAAAATTTGCTGATTCTCAAGCCGAAAGTATACTTTTTTTAAGTGTACGCGAGCGTATGCGCACAGTCAAACGCACAGCCCTGCAAAGTATACTTCTTTTGACTCGTACGCATGCACAGTTCTGTGCAATCTCTCGACACGAGTTACTACCCATGTACAGTCAAACCAAAATTTATTCAGACACCTTAAACATTTTCTTACATTATCATAAAATGGTAATAAAATATGACAAGAATTGAGAGTCATTCAGAGATTCGCTATTGACATGCGAGCAGAAAGACTGAACGCTTCTCCAAAGAGAAATAAAAAAAAAAAAATGTTGTGTGTGCTGCTGTGCATCCCTATGTATGTAATAAGCGAAGTGTACGCGTGTTGCGCACCACCTATAGGCTCATATTACTAACACACCCTTTAAATATCACAAAAACATACTGCGCCAACAATGCTTCTGAACACACCTGGTTTTCAGACCAGACACCCATGGGTGAACAGATGCACCAGTGCATTTGATATTTAAACATCGTGGAGCTGGACGTGAACATGAGAACTGATAGCAAAAATGATAACAAAATACGTGCCTGGTGTCGTATTGCACCGGGTGTATGATAGGGCCCATTGAACAATTTACTAAACTGATTTGTTCAAAAACATTGACCCATTCAGGAACACAACACCAGTATTTCTACCACTAATTTCTACCACTATCGGTATTTCTTTGGTGGAGCAATCGAGACAAATGAACTGGCAATTTCTTATCTAAAATGTAAGTTACTCTATATTAACTTATTGTTTGTCTAAAGGTGATTTTTTGAGCAATGCTGAGACCAGGTGAGACACAGGGCCGACGACCGATCTAAAGTGTCCAGATAGAAATTTGCTGCCCATCCTCAATGGGAACGTGCCCAAGCAACTCGGAAAAGTTGCCTTGTGTATCATCACCTTAACTGTTAACCAATGTCATACAACCGTGCCTTTTTTTTGTGTTTTCTGTGACATATAAATGTCAACACTAAGACTTTCCTACCTGTTCTAAACTTAAACGCATGTTTTCATTGTTTACTGTGTACAATTTCTTCTTGCTCCCTAGTTATTATATAAGAAGTGAAGTTGCCAAGACATGCAGACCATTGAGACAGCACTCAACTATAATGAGTCAATTTAATCCACTCATGCTTGATAACACTTGATTGACTTTGACATTTCACATCCCAGGCCTGCATGCATCAACAGGTGGTTTACATTTTCAGCCAAATGTAAAAATAGACTGCATAAATATTTCACAATTCCTTTTTAATAGACTGAGGAAAGGATCAGTTTTATTTGTGCAGAGTTCATGCTAATATTGACTCAGCGCTTTTAGAGAAATATGTTTAGGAACCTCAAAAGACATTGGGAAAACAGCACGGCGTGTTTGTTGGCCTAAACACTGGATTTGAAACTATCGCCTTTCGAAAAATTTCAGGATTAGCACGTGACGGATGCCTTTATCAATCCGAACGGTGTTGTAATTCAAAGCATACGTTCGTATTTTGTAAGCAGAACATGCGGTTATTACTGGAAATAGCTTGTGCGGTCGTGAAAATCCATCAAAGGCCGAGAGCTGCACATGATCAGTTGGACACTTAGCAGAGCAGCTCTGTTTATTTCCCTTCGAGTCTTGGTCTATCACACTGCAACTGGGATTGAAAGGAACCTCAGAACCAAATCTACACCACAGCCAATGGTAACATCCAGCCTTCACAGTGGTGGCGTCTCCCTCCATGGCTTGTTTCTGGCAGACTGAATCCAGAACTCTGTAGATCCTGACATGGCCCATGGCAATACTTCTACAGTACAATATGCCACAGATCGATGATTATATCATGTTCAGGCAACCCACTTGCATCTAATGAATGCAGTATGGCACACTTGATGAACTAATGTGTAGTTATGCTTCAGAATGCTCCTGCATTCAGCGTCTTTTGAAGCAGGCCCATCTTTGTGTTGGCTGGCACTGCCGTTCAAATAAACACAGCGAGCCGATGATAATTGCATTGTTGGGAGCTGGCCTTTCCAGAGCTTAGAGGACATGGCCAATTAATCAAGTTCTCTTTGTGCAAGTCTTTATGGGTAATGACCAGAGCGTTAACATTCACACATGTGGGAACCATTTTGCCACCCCTGCAGCCCCCCTTAATCAAAATGGGGGTAAATATCATTTTTAAAAATGAGGCTACCTCTGGTTGCTACGCCTAAGCTGTATTATTAATAGCAATAATAAGAGTTGCACCTCCAGGGTCTGCCTAGGAGGTTTATTTTCACTCATTTCTGTCTAATGATGGCCCTGCCTCTGGCCTCTGTCCACAGAGCACCCTAGTGTGTGTGTGTGTGTGTGTGTGTGTGTGTGTGTGTGTGTGTGTGTGTGTGTGTGTGTGTGTGTGTGTGTGTGAGTAGAAAACATGAGCAACCCAACGTATATGCCAAATCTAGTTTATCTATTAAATTTTTTTGACTGTGTCCTTTCACTATATCTGTTACATGTGCAAAGAAACATTTAATATCCTAAAATATATATTGGCCATGATTTATTAAGCAAAAATAACCACTAGATGTGAATTCAGACGAGATTGCAATGCCAAAAACACTGCAAAAATATTGTCTTTTTCTCAAAAAAAAAAAAAAACTAAAAATCCTTAAAAATCTGTTGCTAAGAAAAAAACAAAATCAGGGTATATATTTGCATCACACAACAGAAAATAAATGTGTATATTTATACTTTTCAATAAAAATCTCAGAAGGCCTTTAATGCATAGAATGAATAAGATGAATTTATATTTTTAACAATTAAAAATAATAATTATATATATATACATACTTAAAAAAGTTAGATTTATGCTTAAAAAAATAGCAAGACTATATTTGAGCTGTTTGATGCCTTGATTTTGCTTTTGGATCTCACACGATGCAGTGCTGAACAACAAAACTGCTGTGCATTGATTGTAATGAGACAGATGACCATTTACGTGGTCACCAATATTTTCCTAAGCCATTACCCGCACATGACTAATTATAAGGTCTAGGAAAATACCTGAACGCAAGGAAGAGGTCAATTCTGTGGCTTTTCTTTTTGCCCAAAGTGGCCGCGTGATTTATTAAAAGGGGGACTATATAGTTTGACCATTGAATATGCATGTCCATGTACTTTTGCAAGAATATGGAAACAATCTGCTCATGCATTATCGTAGCTAATGAATGCAGCCACCCAGATCCACCTTGAGTCTACCTCAGCGCTAATGCTAAATATATGTGGACAAGGTGGGCTTAGTCTGTTTTGATATGATCCAGAGCTAAACTCTTGCTGACAGCTATTAATTAGGCCAACAAGGTAGGTTTTTATTTTCAGTTTCAGTAAACAGCTGTGGTTATAATGTCAAGCTAATGAAATGCTAATATGTGTGGGTGCAATGATAATTTGCTTGGTTTTCTTCAGCATAACAACTATTCAGATGTTTTTACATTTTTGCGGCGACTCTGCAAAAGCTTATTTACATTTTTGGGGGCAACAGAGCAACTGGTAGTTTGTTTGACTTACAGTGTGTGCAAGCGTCGACCAGTGGTCAGATTGTGGACTGATGTGTTTTCAATGGTGAGCATGAGGAATGCACAATGACTTTGAAACTGTACCCTAAGTGCTGTCTGCATACGCGGCCTGTCAGGGGAGTCACACGGTTCAAGAGCCAGAGGTTTAAATGTCTAGCATACAATGACTTATGAAAAAGCAGGATCAAGACAAAGAGAAAAAACACCCAAGTAATCGCTGTATGCTGCTTTATAATTGGCAGCACATGTGGGAAAAAGAAAGAAGCAAACGTAAATGCACTCTAAAAAATCTTGGGTTATTTTTTCTACCCAAATACTGGGTTGAGCCTTTTGGGTCAATTATTTGGGTTCATTTTTTTGTTTTTGTTAAAGTTTTTGTTTTACCCAGACGTAACAACCCAGTGTTTGGGCAGTTTTTGTGTCACTCAGATCCCGGGTCAGACGTAGCGACCCAGTGTTTGGGCAGTTTTTGTGTCACTCAGATCCCGGGTTAGACGTAACGACCCAGTGTTTGGGCAGTTTTTGTGTCACTCAGATCCCGGGTCAGACGTAACGACCCAGTGTTTGGGTAGTTTTTGTGTTACCGAGATCCCGGGTCAGACGTAACGACCCAGTGTTTGGGCAGTTTTTGTGTCACCCAGATCCCGGGTCAGACGTAACGACCCAGTGTTTGGGCAGTTTTTGTGTCACTCAGATCCCGGGTCAGACGTAACGACCCAGTGTTTGGGCAGTTTTTGTGTCACCCAGATCCCGGGTCAGACGTAACAGCCCAGTGTTTGGGTAGTTTTTGTGTCACCCAGATCCCGGGTCAGAAGTAACAGCCCAGTGTTTGGGTAGTTTTTGTGTCACTCAGATCCTGGGTCAGACGTGACAACCCAGCGTTTGGGTAGTTTTTGTGTTACCGAGATCCCGGGTCAGACGTAACGACCCAGTGTTTGGGCAGTTTTTGTGTTACCGAGATCCCGGGTCAGACGTAACGACCCAGTGTTTGGGCAGTTTTTGTGTCACTCAGATCCCGGGTCAGACGTAACGACCCAGTGTTTGGGCAGTTTTTGTGTCACCCAGATCCCGGGTCAGACGTAACAGCCCAGTGTTTGGGTAGTTTTTGTGTCACCCAGATCCCGGGTCAGACGTAACAGCCCAGTGTTTGGGTAGTTTTTGTGTCACCCAGATCCCGGGTCAGAAGTAACAGCCCAGTGTTTGGGTAGTTTTTGTGTTACCGAGATCCCGGGTCAGACGTAACGACCCAGTGTTTGGGTAGTTTTTGTGTCACCCAGATCCCGGGTCAGACGTAACAGCCCAGTGTTTGGGTAGTTTTTGTGTCACTCAGATCCCGGGTCAGACGTAACGACCCAGTGTTTGGGTAGTTTTTGTGTCACCCAGATCCCGGGTCAGAAGTAACAGCCCAGTGTTTGGGTAGTTTTTGTGTCACCCAGATCCTGGGTCAGACGTAACGACCCAGTGTTTGGGTAGTTTTTGTGTCACCCAGATCCCAGGTCAGACGTAACAGCCCAGTGTTTGGGTAGTTTTTGTGTCACCCAGATCCCGAGTCAGACGTAACAACCCAGTGTTTGGGTAGTTTTTGTGTTAAACCATCATGTGTTCTGTCTTATATTTACCCAGCCCTTTGGTTAAAAACTACCCTAATTGGGTTGTTTTTAACCCAGTGTTTTTATAGTGGGAGCTTATAAATGAATTTAAAGCTCACTGTCAAATGAACTACTTCCTAATGAAAGCCAGGTCACAAAGGGAGTGTCTGATATGATATAAAAATGCTGTTTTTTTTTTCACTTCAGCCTCACGATGCACTAACCTATATCACCCAAAGACCAATGAAATATTATTTAGATCCATAAAGGGTTTTATATGGCAGATATACAATGTGCTACAGATCAGGTAACTTACTTTTAGGCCACTATAATCAGGTCTGCCATCGCTTCATTCTCCCGTCAGAAGCCACCTGATTTAGAGCGAGGCCGTTTTCTGCGTCACCGAGCAAAAGGGATCAGGTTCTCAACATTTCAAAAGAAAGCTTCGTATTTTGAGACATTTGCAGGCACTTGGATGATGTTATGTAACTGAAACTGCCCATAAATGCAAATTTATTAGGGCAGCACCACTGATTTCTCCGTTTAGAAATGAGACACTAATGGGGCTACTGGAGTTAGACAGTGATTGTCAGTATTGGACCGAAAACCATTAGTTACAGATGTGTTTAAATGACCAATATTCCAGTGACCTGAGTGACTGTCCAACAATGTTTGGTCGCCAAACAAATTACAGCTTTGCAATAGTGGTGAAAGGACGTTTATGCAACATGGCTTAACTTTTATATTAGAACAGTATTGCGGCCGTGTGATCACTGTCCCTGCTAACAGCTGTAACTGATCTCATGCTACTCTGTAATTTTATTTTTGTATATGCACTTCTTTCTTCTGGCAACATTTAGGTCCTTTGAGCCCCAAAGAGAAACAGGAGCCTCGGACCGTATGATGCAACAGTGTGAAACAGCACAAGCTGAGCAGAGGCTGAAACTGGATCCACCAGTGTGTCTGTCTGCCTCTTTGCCTGTCTGATTTCCACATTGAGATAAAAGAGTTCGCAAACAGCACATGCTTAGCTGATGGAAAACAGGACTTAGCTGTTACTTTTTTTCACACCATCACCTTTAAAGGATGTGTGTTTTTTTTCAATGCTAAAATCCATTATCATACGCCATCTTATTCTGTGTCACTCTGGAATACTCGATTCTGATTGGTGACCCATTTAAATTTGGTGACAGTAGTGGGGCAAAATGCCCGTAGTCTGTTTTGAGGGCCTTGCATTCTTCCTTTGCTTTGGATAAAAGCATTTACCCTTTTATAGGATGCAATACACCGTTTCTGGCATTTTTGGTGTCCACCCCTCTGGATAATTCCCTCATTATGAATTACCTAGATGAGGTCTTTGATTCCAGGAAACGAGTGTGCAGCTGGCATACAGGCCTGAGATTTACATTTATTGTTCCTGTTTTGCTTTTTTCCCTAAGCCCCCTAAATGATACTGCAGGCCTGTGTGTAGCAAGCGCTGCTTCATGTCTCTAGACACCAATAATGGGCAAAAAAAAAGTTTCTGGACGATTCATCTCAGATTCAATACGTTGTCCAATAGCTGTTTTCACCTACAAATTTAAGCTGAACATGCATGAAGGAATGAAAAATCCACATGGCTGTGTATACAGAAACAGATGCACATAATAATATATGCATCATTCTCCTCCTCCTTGTTTAATGGGGGCATTCCATTGAATAGTATACTGTACAAACTTTCTGCATTTTTGTACATTTTCAAATAAATGTCACTTAGTATGATTTATAAGCTGTTTTCCTCACGAGGACCAAAACATTTTTCAGATTTCGGATATTGCCATCTTTGTGGGGATCTTCATAATGTAGGGTTTATCAGGACCACACACACACACACACACACACACAATTTATATTTTAATATAATTTGCTGCTCAAGAAATGTATGAAAAGTAACATTCCCACAATGTTTGCAAAATGATAAAAAGGAACGTACTCAATAAGAAAAAAAGTTTTAGAAAATGGACCCTTCAGAAATAATGTTTTCATAACTTAATTTAACTTAACTTTTAATTAAGTCTATTCATCTACAGTGTTTTATTTTTCCCCTCCACAATGGCTTAAAAACAAGGAGAGTATCAAAATGCTGATGACCCCATTTGGCTGAATAAGATATTTTGTCTGGGATTTACACTCTCACTGTCACTGGGGTGGTACATTTTCAAAAGGTATACCTTTGTACCTATAGAGTGCCTATTAGTCCATCAAAGGTACATATTGGTTCCAAAAGTGTACATGTTAGTACCTAAACAGTACACATTAGAACCTTGTGGAAGGGTACTGTCCCACTGACAGCTTTTGTACCTTTTTTTCTGAGAGTATACAGGCCCGTCTGTGCCATACACACGGGGTGAAAGTGCAAGTCTGTGCACATTTTCTGCAGCTGTAAAGTGACACTACTGGCAGAGTGGAAACGCACAAGTGCCAAAGTCGTGTGTGTAGACCCAAGCTGCTATAAAGCATGCCAAATTAATGTAAATGTAAAAACGTTTGGCCCTCGCTCCCCCAATTTTTAACTTGCTGCCTCTCATATATGCAGACACACACACACACACACACAGCGCGTCTGCAATGGCATTCACAGTCTCCAAGCTTGAGTCAGCCATTAGCCAGTAAATAAAACAGATGTTCTCACAATACAAATACAATAGTTAAGGCTGACTGCTCTGGCACTGCGTCACAGTGTGAAAGACGAGAGTCTCTCAGACACTCAACATGAATCCCAGCGCCCTGAACAAGTCAATACGTGAAACCGTAGCTAAGCTGACACGTTCTCATACTCTGGCTACATGACAAAACCTATACCCACACCCAGAGACATGCACACGCACACAGCACTCACTTAAATCTGCGCTGGCAGTTGTATTTCGATCCTCAGTTGACTACATTTGCACATATTGACTGGGCTTGAATTGGATAAGACAGAGCTGACACAATCTGACGCCCTCCTCTGAAGTCATTATAATGATTCATTTCACAGCTCAACAAGTGATACAGCATCCCAAACTCTCACAGCTTCCCAGAAAAAGGCATGAATAAGCTCTGAAGTTGGCTAGATTAAGTCAGTGTTTAGTTGGAAAGTATATGTATGCACTTGCACCCAGAGGAAAGTTTAGGGTTTGCTCTTGCATATCTATTTCATCGAGTACATAGAACAAGCAGTTTGGAAAAATAGATGGATTTATAGAGTTCATATTGATTGCAGACTGGTATCTTGGTCAGTCTGAGTACATTTTGTGAAATACAGAGTACGCTGTAATAGGCTTACTTATATAGATATATTGATTATATAAACACTAAATCTGAGTTTTTGATATACACCGATCAGGCATAACATTACGACCACCTCAAGGTGAAGTGAATACCACTGATTATCTCTTCCTCACGGCTCCTGTTAGTGGGTGGGATATATTAGGCAGCAAGTGAACATTTTGTCCTCAAAGTTGATGTGTTAGAAGCAGGAAAAATGGGCAAGCATAAGGATTTGAGCGAGTTTGACAAGGGCCAAATTGTGATGGCTAGACGACTGGGTCAGAGCATCTCCAAAACTGCAGCTCTTGTGGGGTGTTCCCGGTCTGCAGTGGTCAGGATCTATCAAAAGTGCTCCAAGGAAGGAACAGTGGTGAACCGGCCACAGGGTCATGGGCGGCCAAGGCTCATTGATGCACGTGGGGAGCGAAGGCTGGCCCGTGTGGTCCGATCAAACAGACGAGCTACTGGAGCTCAAACTGCTCAAGAAGTTAATGCTGGTTCTGATAGAAAGCTGTCACAATACAGGAATGTTTTGAGGAGCACAACATCGAGTTTGAGGTGTTGACTTGGCCTCCAAATTCCCCAGATCTCAATCCAATCGAGCATCTGTGGGATGTGCTGAACAAACAAGTCCGATCCATGGAGGCCCCACCTCGCAACTTACAGGACTTAAAGGATCTGCTGCTAACATCTTGGTGCCAGATACCACAGCACTCCTTCAGGGGTCTAGTGGAGTCCATACCTCGACGGGTCAGGGATGTTTTGGTAGTAAAAGGGGGACCAAGACAATATTAGGAAGGTGGTTATAATGTTATGCCTGATTGGTGTATACCGTGATATGGATCATCATGGTATTTACATAGTACTCAATGTATTTCAAAGAATACAATGGCATTATCTTGGTACATTTCCAAAGAAAATATGGTATTTCCATGCTTTTAAGGTTGAGCAGAGGAAGAGTACTCAGAAAAAATGACGTACGATGGATTCATTCCTTCACTGTAACACATGTATGGTGGTTAATGTGTGACCACGGTGGATGTTTTTATTATGATTTTTGACGGACTTTTAGTTTGAAATTTCACCTGCCGTGTCATGCATGTTCTATTGTCTTTTATTTTGTAGTCTCTTGTTCTGTTTCATGTTGTAGTTGTACCACATATGTCTGATTAGGCCTACTTTCCTACTATGTAGTCAAATGAGTAATATGCAGTGTTCATGAAACCTCACGGAGAAAAAGCAAGACAGTTAAATTGTCATAGTTAAACTGAACCTGAGTGAACTGTTTTTGTGGTTGTTGCCATAAATCAAAGAACACCCACGTCAGAGGATAATGCCAACATGGCGGATGTGTTCCTGCACACACCTGCTTTATACAGACTGCACTGCCAGAAGTAAGTTCTTCGTTTCAATGTTTTTAGGAAAACAAACATACTATGAAGTATGTGATTTTGAACGCAGCTTTATTCTGTTAAACTGGCAATTCATAAACAGCCTTGTGTTTGCCATGGAATTTTGCTTTTTTTACATTTATTATTTAGACGTTTTTAAAATTTAACATTCTACCATTTGGCAGTGTAGGTTTTGATGCTAAATTAACAGACTGTGTGTGTGTGTGTGTGTGTGTGTGTGTGTGTGTGTGTGTGTGTGTGTGTGTGTGTGTGTGTGTGTGTGTGTCATTGAACATTTTGGCAAAAATATCGTCCTGTTAAAGAATTGCATAAATTCACTGTAGTGTTTTGCACATAGTATAAATCACAGAAATACTAGTAGAGTAGTATGTTAGTGTGACATTTTGAACATACTTGACTAATTAAGAAAGTTTTGCATTGTTTCATGGATTTTGAACTTTGCTTTTGTCATTTTGTTGTAAATGTATGGAATCTAATTTGCTTTTCTTCTTCTTTTCTGTCTGCCTCTCTCCGTATGTATATATTGTTAGTTTTCTTTCTAAGTTTTTTGAGGTAAAAGCTCTGGTAGAACTACATTTAAATATAATATTATAAATTATAATATTAGATTCTAATATTTCTGCACAGTACATCTCCATGTTGCCTAATCAAGTTTTATACCGTCTGAAATTTGGGTTAAGATGTGTTTTTATGCTTTTGAAAGAAGTGCTCACCAAGGCTGCATTTATTGGATCAAAAATACAATAAAATATTAAATATTATTACAATTTAAAATGGCTGTTTTCTATGTGAATATGTTAAAATATCATTTATTCCTGTGATTACTCCAGTCTTCAGTGTCACATGATCCTTCAGAAATCATTCTGATATGAGGATTTTCTGCTCAAGAAACATTTCTGATTATTATCAGTGTTGAGAACAGTTGAAAACTGATGCATTTCTAGGATTATTTGATGAAAAGAACAGCATTTAATTAAAATAGAATCTGTTGTAACATTGAATGTCACTTTAATATGTCCTTGCTAAATAAAAATATTAATTTCTTTAAAAATTGGCAAAAACATATTTCCCAACTCAATACTGTACAAGTGTAAACCATATATCAGAAAATGGACAGTGTGCATTTTAATTTGTATTGCTTGAGACAACATGGAAATGGTTTTACTGAAAATTTTGTAACTCAAGTTTTGATGTAAACATCCGACACTAGAATATCGAGCTGTTGCTTGTTGTGGCACTTGAGGAATGCTGAGTCTGAGGTGGAGGAAACACACAAAAGACCGCAGCTATGGGAGCACATGGTGCCGAGCGGCTCGGGTTTTATGTGGAGACTAATGAGGGAGCCAGCTGGACCTGTAAGTGATCCGGACTATTCTTTATGGCACGACCAGGGCGCATGTAACGTTGTTTCTCACCTCCACAGCTTGTTTTGCTTCATCTCTGGAACACAATGAGCAGTGGATGAGGCTGAGGATTTGATAATCTCTCTGAAAGTGGGGAGCGCACGCTCACACAGACCTGCTGGATTTGTAGGGGAGGATATGCTGAAAGTCTCAGTCACACATGTGCTCCCGTAGCAGAGTCCTGGGTGAAATATGCCACCTGTCTAAATGAGAAAAGACTGATGAAGGGAGAAGGATCCTCAGACGTAAATCAAGCACACCTCAGGCATGAACCGCAGTCCAAGCCGCGACCCGGACAGATATGCTGAATCGCTATATTTGCGTTGACAACGATCTGAAACACTTATGATGTAAAGCATAATTTTATAAGCCTGACCGAGTATCTGTCTTAATGTCCTTATATACAGACCTTGAAATTTGGGAAGAAAATTACTAGCCACGAATAATAAAGAAAAATCTGTCCATGTTGTTGATGTCACTTATTGTATAGGCTAAGCTTAGCCCTGTAAAGCCTGACATATAAAATAATAGCCTGAAAAATCAGATTTTAGGAAAATGAGCCAATGCATGTGTTTTGTATGAAATTTGATACATCATGCTTTTATGGCTCATATAGTCTGATATAGTGAGATTATGCAGCTCATTCTTGAGGAGGAAAGCACGGCTCAATTTTATTCAAAGGCCCAAACTGAGCAAAAATATGACATTTGGTGCAAATGTATAGCAGATACTTACAATATCTGCCAATAATATGTCTCAGTAAGACGATATTTAAATACTTAGTCCTGTAGTTTTAAGACATATAATGCAATGCAACACAATAATGATTGACAGATAAACACATAAACGTTCATTAAAAGCCTGATGTATGAGAAACATTTGAACGTGATTTTTTTTCTAAAAAAATAAATCTGTATGGATAATCAAGTAAGTCTAAGTTGCTTCAACCCAGTAAATGTTCATTCTTGTTTACTTTAAATCATTAAAGATTTTCACAGCAAAAAGACACGTGAGCCACGAGCTGAAAGTGGATGTTTTTACAATTCTACTAAAAGGCCTTTTACTTGCTAAAAAAAAAAAAAAAAAAAGTCTACATTATCAGTGAGATGACAGAATGCAAGTAGTAGAATTAGATTGTGCAACAGGTTTTTCAGCAAAGTTGTGATCATATACTGTATGATGCAATAGGATTTACGGGGTTAAACGCATCCATTTTACACTGAATCCAGTGTGAATTGAATTCCACTAAGTTCCAATAAGAAAAACAGAAATTACTAATACTTTTGGGGGCCTGAAAATGCTAACTTAAAAAAAAAATTGCACTTTTTTTTTTTTGTTTAAACAATACTGTTGTCATCTCCATGCAAACTATAAAAAACATGTTATTCATATTCTTATACATATTATTCAGTCTATAGGCATGCACGAGTACTTGACTCCCAGTCCACCAAACTCATCGTCCATCCAGACAAAATTGCTTGATGCTTTCGCCATCTTGATTGTTTGTATTCACCGCTCTGTAGAGGAATATGTGTATGTGCATGGTGACATTGGAAGCTATTGGCCTGGATTGCATAATACAGCGTTTTTAGACATTTTCGTGGCTCTGTGTGAACGGGGATCATTTTGACAATGCTGTCGTCTGTTCATGAAACTTTTCAAGTGCAATGATCACGTAACACAATTCATGTTGGGAATAGTCATATTCACATCTCAGGGTTTCACAGCAGGTCATTCTATCTGGAGCACTGAACACCTAGAGACTGGAAGCATGAAAACAAACAATTTTTTAAAGCATTTTAGCAGAATCTATGCAAATAAGACTAATGAGTGAGTTGGGGGGTGATTGATATAATCGCACCTCTTTGATTCTTGTGACAGCGGGACTGAGGACGCATGTCTTCTCACTTCCTGTCCCATCTCAGAAACATCTGCTTCTCATTAAAATGCTAGATCTACCAGGAGAGCCAAAATTGAAAACAAAGCATAAAATGCAGACGGATACCCGATTGCTTTTGTTAAAGGATCCTTTTGTTATGGATAAACAGATACCCCGGTGTCGGACGTGCACTTCATATGGCCTGCGCTTGGGGTTTCTGCATCAGTTGCGTTTATGCTAATATTCTTTTATTTAGCAGTCATAAAAGTTCACTATGATGAAAATGCAGAGGATGGATCTTTATGAGTTACTGCCACTCATGTGTGAGCATGTGTGTACATACAAAAGCAAGTGTCTCTGTTAAGTAGTGCGACCAACAAAGTCACATGGTGAAAGAGACATAAAATATATCATATCAGATATATCAGATAATTTGACTAGGCAAAGTTAGTGTGGGTTATAAAATGTCATATGGTAATTGAAGCGGATGGATCAACAAACATTTTGAACAATTATATTTTATTCATATGTTATGCTATGTCCTATGCTATGGTGAAACCTCAAAACAAATGGTTTCTGTAAAAAGCCTTGAATGTGCTCTTTACAGGACATCCAGACTTAAAACTGTGGCATGCATGGTTTCAGAGAAATTCACTAAAACATAATGTCCTCGTACGTTGACAGTGGGACCCAGGAGGTTAAAAAAACGTTTAACTTTAAATATGTAGATCTTCATTCAAAAGTTTGGGATAAGTGAGATTTTATTGCATTAAATTGATCAAAAAGTGATCCCCGTAAAATTTATGGTAAAAAAACGGCAGCTGTGGTTGCCATAACTTTACCGTAAAAAATACGGTAGCAACATTTTAGGTTTTACGGGACAGCACTTAGTTTATTGTCTATTTTACAGTTCAAAACCATATAATTTTATATTGTAATAATTACGTGTACACTGTAAAAATATACAGTTAATTTCATTAACTGAAATAATGTTAAATTACAAACATATAGAAATACTAATATCTGTTATGTACCTTTGATATATACTGACAACCACCAATCACAGTGGTGATGAGAGTCACATGATGAATCAAAGCTCATCACAAGCAGCTTTTAGGAGGACAATGCTAATATATGGAAGGTGTCATTCACACAAACACTAAACACCATCATGGTAACACATATGAAATAAAAAAAAAAAATGCAATAAACATTAATTTAAGAACATTAGATGTAACATAAAACCTAATGTACATAACTGATTAGAAAAAATAAATAAGAAGAAACTGTTATTTCAATGAAAATATATCAAATGTGAAGTGTCACACAGGGAATTCTGGGAATTTCAATTGATGTTTTTCACTGTAAATTACACAATGACTAGTTCTTTTTCACTTCCAAAAACTGTAAATTCAACGGTATTTTACTGTACAGTTAAATGAAATGTAAGGTTAGCTCTATTACAGTTATTCATATAGTACGGAAACTTTCTGTTACCCAATTAACTGTTTTTAACCGTAGCATTTGTACAGTCTTTTACTGTTAAAATGATGATCTTTTTTTTTTTAGACATTTATAATGTTACAAAAAAAAAACATTTTCAAATAAATCTTGTTCTATAGAACTTTCCATTCTTCAAAGATTCTTAAAAATGTATCACTGTTTCCACACATCTGAAGCTGCACAACTGATAATAATCATAAATGTTGATGAAGGATGATTTCTGAAGGATCATGTGACACTGAAGACTGGAATAAAAATATGACTTTATCATAAATTACATTTGACTATATATTACAACAGAAAATGGTTATTTTAAATTGAAATAGTATTTCACAATATTCATGTTTTTACTGTATTTTTGAACAAATAAATACAGCCTCGCGAGCAGAGGAGATTTCTTTGAATAATTGGTTTGTTACTTTTTTTTTAAATAATGCTGATGATTTTAATTTATTTATTTTGGTACTTGATATCAAAGTATCAGAACTTTTGTCATCCCTATGGCCACATGTACATTTTTTTTCTGCTGATTCCGGAGGCGCTGTTTCTTCTGAACCGAAGTGGAATCCACTGTTTGGTCTGTGTGGCTGTGAAAGTTTGGAAAAAGCTTCGGCTGATCTGTCAGCGGGACCTCCGCGGCACGCAGGCCTCCGGTTCTGGAACTGTTTCTTTTCAACACCCTTTTGCGCTAGCAGAGGACATGTGTTGCATATATTTTCTCTTCAAACACGGGTGGACGGTGCCCTCACGCACACACGTGACCGTCCTACTGTTATCGAGTCGTTGGATCGTCTCTTGTTGTAATCCCCATTTTAAGTCTGCCTATAATCGCAGTAAAGTTTTCTCAGGGTTGAATTTCACTCTTCCATACGGCTTCTTGGCAGCTGCGGTTTCGCCCTGACCATTGTTTTGTGTGATAAGTAGTCCATAACCCAGGTTAAGCTGGGCAGATTATATACAGTATGAAGCAGGGCGCTGCGGACCACCTCATGTGAGGATGGAAACCCGACCCGCCCGTGTGCGGTTTACAGTGCCTTATGATGGAAGACAACTTTTGCTTTGACTTTATGTAAATTGTTCAGTAAGTCAGATGGTTTGAGTTAGTCTACCCCCCACAGCCTTAAAACGGCAAGCGGGCGACGGCTAGAGCTAAACAAAGACGCTGCACCAGAGGGCTGGAAATGAGTTTTCAGTATTTACCTCTCCGAAGGATACAGGATCATCCAGGGAGGGGAATTTGGTGTTATGCAGTAGTGGCTTAAGTTTCGCTAATTCAATCATGCAAGCTCCGCTCACATTTCTTTAGCAGTGAGGCAAACAGGTTTTGAAAAGTGCTTATCTCGGTATCAATTTACTCTTTGTGTTAACTTTGTCGAGTTATCAGAGCCGTTTTGATGAAAATAAAATACAGCTCACGCGTACCTCCCTGTTAGCTTGACCCGTGAGCCCTACCACATGGGCAGAGGCGAATTCAGCACATTTATTCATCTTTTGACCTTTGCTGAGGCCTACGTAAAACAGCTTACCTGAAATGTGTATGGGAGATGTAGCTTATGCTTTCACTTTTCCAACTTACTTAGTGTGTAATGTTGCTGTTTGAGCATAAAAAAAGATCTGTTAGGTTACAAATCTCAAAGTCCACTCCAAAGGGAGATATTTTATTTAACAGAATCCACTTTCCAAGAACTACAATGAACAACTCGTTTGTACTACAATGCGTTTTTTTTCCGGATCTTGTTAAGTCATAGGGCTCTATCATACACCCGGCGCAATGCGACACCAGGTGTGTCAAGTGTGTTCTGCTAGTGTCAGCCGGACGCAGTTCTCATGTTCACGTCCAGCTCACGCTGTTTAAATATCAAATGCACTGGCGCATCTGTTCACCCATGGGCGTCTGGTCTGAACACCAGGTGTGTTCAGGAGCATTGCTATTTTGAGGAATGCATGTATCAGAACTAGCTATTTGCAGTAATGACGAATGCAATTGGCTAATTATTTGACCAGTCATGTCAATACACACATGTATTTAAACTGACTCGTCAGGTTGAGGGTGTCTATATTCTGCCATGTAAATAGCGAATCTGCCATGGTGCGAGTGCAACTGGCTTTTAAAGGGAATGGGAGATGAGACTGATTGGTTTATTGCATGTTACGCCCAAAACACACCCATGACTGATTAAGAGAATAGGGACACTCTTTTAGACCATGCGCCGACCGTTTTTCCTGTCGTTAAACTAGCAAAAGTGGATTCGGACAAATGCACTTATGTTATTCCGTTATTTAAATGTTACTCATTTAAATACATTTACATTTATGCATTTGGCAGACACTTTTATCCAAAGCAACTTACATTGCATTCAAGGTACACATTTTTACATTTTGTCAGTTCTTGCTTTCCCTGGGAATCGAACCCATGACCTTGGTGTTGCTAGCGCCACGTTCTTATTGTTTGAGCTACAGGAAAGCTAACGGAGTGTCTATTTACAATAAGTGCAAATAGCCTGCCTTGTTGGCGAATGCTATTTACACTAATTTCGCCCACTGACGTCTGATTGGGCCAGACAAAATTACGTAAGACACTGGCTTGTTTACAGCAGCAGTGGTATAGAGTTAAAGTGTGTGGCAGAAAGTTTTGACGCAAATCAAATCTGCCTTTTGCCGAACTCGCTCTACTCCCTTTTCCCATCACACATCAATTTTCACATAATCACATTTTCAATAAAATTAATAAAATATTCGAAAAGGGGATATAAAGTGTCTAATGTGTGTTTAATAATAAAGTGTTTATCGGGTAGGGCTTTATTGTCCCAATATTGTGGCATCCATTTAATAATTTTAAATTGAAAATAAACATACTTTTAAGATTCAGAATAAACTGTAAGTGGACATTCAATGCAATTAAGCACATTTCTTGTAATTGTGTTTCAGTGGTAACCATGCATTGCTTTTGTCAACAGGCTGCCCCAAAACAACCTGTTTTCCTACTACAATTTTACAGTAATCTGTCTGAAAGAATGACAGTAATAAAGAGAGTCTTAGAAGGCTACTAAAATCTGAATGAATTAATGCTTTTTAATTTTGTTCTGAATTTGTTTGAGGTTTGGACTGGCAGGGAAACTGTTATACCTCAAATAACCGGTTTGCATAGACCGTTAAATAAGGGATTTGTTCTTAACTACAAACAAATCATATACTGTTTGGTAACTAATGGATTGAATTTATCTGGGTGGTAGACAGTGGTGTGTGGTAAACCAAGTCTTTTTTCTCGATTGGTTATGGGATTACATGATTCAAGTAGACCTGTAAAATAGCCAAAGCTAAAAGCAAGAAGTCCCTGATGAATCAGATGGAAAACCTGGCTGTCTGACCTTCAGCAGAGCTGCAATCCCTTCAAAGAATTTAAGTATTTGAGCTAATCTTGGGAAACAAGACATTCTTCAATGCATGTTCCAGTAATATGTAATTTTCTCTCTTATTTCCAGTAATATGGATTTTCTGTGTGTATAAATAGTCCTGCCACTCACTTTGGTACACGTGAGGGCTTTCTACTCCACTGAACAAAGTGGGAAATGATGAAGAGTCAAAAATCGTTGTTGTGTACCACAAGTTTTTGAGCTCTTTGATGTCAAGGACACCCAAATATGATGCACCGTTGTAGGGATCCCCTTTCTGTGGCCAGATGAGAACTGAGCCTGGTTTCTCCCAAGGTTTTTTTTTTCTCCATTCTGTCATCGCCTCTGGTTTGCTTAGTTGGGGACACTTAATATTGAACAATATTATTGATTTGACTGCACCATTGGATGAGAACTGATGTGAGCTATAGATACAATTAACTAATTTAACAATTCATGATCTTTAAAATCGGATTGAAAGGGGAATCTGATTGACAGACCTTTCTGTATAAACAGAACTTTCAGAATCTGAAATCGGATGGGATTCACTTACAAGAAAGGAAGAAAATAGGGGTCACCACTGACTGAGTGCAAAATAATTTCAACCTTTTATCTCTGTCAATCTGGCTTTGAAAGGCAACAATTTGCATGTGTCAGTAAAAACAGCAACTTCATAAGTCTAAGGGCGGGCAAAAAAACAATAGCTAACCCTATATTTAGTCTATCCTGCGGTGGGTTTAACTCCTCCGGCCACAAGAAGACTTTAATAATCTCTCCAAACAGCTTATTACACTTTTCATCCTGTGCCAACACTGAATCACATCTCAGAAAGAATCGAGTGTACTTGGACTGATCATCGTCCTCCTAATCTTGGTGGTCATCTCCATAAAGCGATAGTTTATAATGTAATTTTCTCATTTTGCTTTGGCTAGAGTGAACCCAAATGTGGTCTCAGCCTTCACCTCTAGAAAAACCCAAACGGAGTCTTGTCTAAATATATGTTAATTTATGACTGACCAAGAAAAGCCACTGCTGGACATTTTAAGAATCTGCTTTGTCAATCAAATCATGTGGGTTAATTTATTAACGCTATACTGAACCCGCTGGACAGTTTAAAAGCATAACAATAGGAGCAAAAGATGTCCAAAAAAAACACATTATCAGGTGCAGATAATTTTTAGAGCGTCGCCCGTCTCTTATAAATATCACACATTTTACACAAGAAAGTCAGAGGATTATTAGGTTATCTTGTGGTTCACTAATGTAACAGCTCCTGTCTGGCATTGATTCCGCTGGTCGGAACAACAACAGTCTTGAGTTGCTTTCTGTAAATGGTCCAACTTAAATGAACCTTGATTCAATATGTCACCCCAGATCAGAACTGTGATTTTTAGCTCAAGCAGGCCTGGCCCTTGTCGAAGTAATTGGAGGAGAGTAGAAAAGCAACCAAGGCATGTTGCACGCATGTGTGAAAAGACGTAAAAACCTTCGTTTCCCGCTATTATCAGGATGAAATTCTGACTTGAAGAATCGATTCTCTTTCAATTCAGTTGGAATTTGAACTGGCCACACACACCACAGGAAGATGAACCAGAATTTGAGTTTGACTGACAGGAAGTGGAATTTAATAAATTACAATAAAATATGCAAAACAGGTATTGCATTCTTGGAAATTATGTGGTCGGTCCGTTGCCTATATCCAAATTTTGAAACATTTTTCCGTGTTTAAGTGCTATAATTGGATCCCCTGTGCATCTACCAACCCCAAAAAACGTGAAAAAGGACATCCCAGTAACTTTGTTTTGGTGAGTCTTTCTCTGCTAGCATGTGAAAAAAAACAAGCCACTCAGATTTAACTCCCTTAGTGATGTAGAAAGGGGGTCTTATTATAATATTACCGCCCCTTAATCTGCACGTTTCCACTCACGGTGCCACCATTTTGTTTTCACAAGCGACAACGGTGTGCCAGTTCTAATGCCATGGCAAAAATAGACTAGAGCAGCTAGTCATAAAATGTCTCATCTATTTAAACATTATAACTCTTCTGTTTTTGGCTGTAATAATAAACTCCTGGCATCTGAGCTACTGAGGATGCAGTGTGAATCACTGTATACACGGGACTGTTAGTAAATGCAGGATTTGCACAAAGTTGCTTCTCAAAGATGGATCACATCCAACTCTTTTTTGATCCAACTTCACACGCAAGTACTGCACTTTATAATGTGTGTTTCCAAATTGCCTTTCTGAATGTGCTAATGTAGCTAAAGCTAGCTTGTTTATTTTAGCTTGTTACCAGAGCTTGTTATTTTTAACCCAAAAATGCTCACCACCTGTACAATTCAGAAGCACACTTTTATTACTACTTAAAAATAAAACTAATGACATACAGCTCTGATCTCTGTGAATACAGATACAATGGTAACTTTAGCCACTGTATAGCATCCTAACCAGCACATTCACAAAGGCCATTTGCATACATTCACAAAATATAATGTGCGTAACTTATATGTTCTGAAAATGAAGGTGGTCAAACAATTGGTATTTATCCATCGTTGCGAATTCTACTCACTGGTTGTTGTTGTCATTTATCCAAACCAAGCCTGCAGCACTCCTGTAAATAACTGAAGCTTACGCACCTTGATCGCCCCCAGGTGGTTGGTCCCAGTATAGGTCGTCATTTTTTTTTAAATAATTTTGGTTTTAGTTAGTTATTTGAAGCTATAAAAATGGGGGGTGTGATGTCATGATTGACAGTTGAGATTGACAGCTTCTCTGAGTGATGTATTCACTAAGGCACCAACAGATTTTTTTCGGGATTTTCAGGAGGAGATTGGAGCTTTAGCTTTAATTTCTACATTTCCATAACTGTTTATTTCACACCAACATAATGAATTGTTCTGCATCTGCGAGAGTGTGGACGGACTTTTGATATCGCGGCTCTACTTCCTGCGCTCTATTGCGCAGACTCGGCCCCAAATCTGCGCAAGATGTCAGCGCCATATTCGGACCTCCGGTGGCTTCACTTTCCTCAATGGAAGCGAATTAAGTTTTTTTATGGTCTATGATCCAAACTAGCGTGAGCTGTAAAGGCTCCACCTTATTCTGAAAAGGGGGTGGGGAGTAGCAGCTCATTTGCATTTAAAGAGGCACACACAAAAACAGTGTGTTTTTGCTGACACTCAAATAGGGGCTTTCAAAACATCCTATAATAAATAAAAGTGTGGGGACACCTGAGAATTGTATTGCATCTTGTGAAAAAGGCATTATAGGACCCCTTTTAACATTTTGAGGAAGCCACAAATTCAGTTTTGTCTTGACGAACGTTGCTTTTCTTGTTGAAAACGATTACAGACCCATACATGCATATATTTGAATTTGTACTTGTCTGCACTCAAATGCGAATTCCAATTCTGCATATTGTTTGCTACCTCAGTTCAAAATCAATTCAGTTGCATATATTCTGTTTTAAATTCTGAATGGTGCCCAACCCTGGCTGTTATTCTCATTTAAACTGTCATTCATGTGTGTCATCACATCTTGTTGTAGAGAAGCAACATAAAACAACACGCCAGGCAAATATGACCATCAAGAGATTCAACCTAGTTACCTTTTATAGAAATGAGTGCAATGGAAAAGTAAGGTTATGGAACGTACTTTTTCAAGACAATGTCACTCTGTTCCTTATAGCAAATGGGAATCATCACATGCTTTATTTGAAGTTTCCACAGTGCTATGTTGTCAGGCTCTGTAATAATGAAAGACAAAAAGCACTGGTTTAGAAACGGCTTCTTCCAGCATGTGTATGTGTGATGGGATAAATACGGGAGCAGTGCTGGTTACTGGCAGGGATGTGTGAGGTGCTGTGCAACATGTGTTCCTGCTTTCTCATGAACTCTCCTGACCTCATGTGAAAACCAGCTGCTTTCCATGAAGAACATGCAACTTGGGAACCACTCCCCATAAAATCCTCAATTGGAGCAGGTAAAAGCTGAAATGTTTGTTTCTCTGCGTTCGAACGTTGTGTACGTTGCTGTGAAAGAACTGCAGAAATCTCTTGTTAACATCCCAAGCATAAACACGTGACGTCAGCTTAGGAGGTGGCGCCTCGCTTCCACCTAACATTTCCATCCCAGACGCATGTAACCCCCAAATTGCTCTCTCCGGGGCCGAGGTGGAGCACAAGGGGAAAAGGCCGTCTTTGTGCTCTCCGCGGCACATAGCTGAGGTCCGTAAACAAGAGCTTGTCACCGGTAAAGTGTTGGCTCTGACGCGTCATTGCGAGTGATGTCACTGGTGATTTTCCACCTTGGCCGTACAGTGCAGTGTTGTGGACTTTGCATTGTCACTCTCGGCAGAGGTTTTGACGCCTAACCTGGGTCTCAGGCCCGCACCCTAGTTACACCCAGAGTTTCCAGGTGACCGTGTGTTTATGCTGTCTGCTGTAACGGCTGGTTGACACAGCACACTGAGCTAATAGAGCAGAGCAGAAAGAGCCTAATACACGACTGCTCAGGAGTCTGACTCAGTCCAGCCTGCGATGGGGAAATGTCACTCTCCTCCACGATATAGTGTCAATCAAGATTCAAGAGTTTTATTTGTCACATACACAGAATCAATCTACAGAAATGATTCAGTTTATCATATACCAGAACTAGTTTTCACAAATGTTACTCCTATTTGTCAGAATGGGATTATTTCTGAACTAGATTTTCTGTATATACATTATTTTAGATATATTAACTATAAGTAACTTTGCAACTACATGGCAACTAGCAGTCATTGGAGTATTAGTAGACTGTCTGCTTAAAGTCCCCATGAAATCAAAATTGAACTTGGCTTTTAGTATGAATGTATTAGTCTTACTGTTATCTATAATCTAGAACAAAAACAATGACAAAATTCACATTTAGAAGATATAAGCGTTTAAAACGTACAGTCTCTCACTTCCACCAGTATGGATCAATGATTCTGATGACATCACTCTGCACTTCAGCTTCTCATCAGCTTTTCTGTCCAATCAAATGCTCTCTAGAATCTGAAGCCACGCCCCCTACATTATAAAAAGACGCTGAAGCTGCGGCTTAAATCGCTCACTTGTTCACACATTTATTATTTTCTACATGGTGAATGGCACATAGTGCACTATATAGGGGATAGGGAACGATTCAGACAGTGCACTATACAGGGGATAGGGAACGATCAGACAGTGCACTATATAGGGGATAGGGAACGATTCAGACAGTGTAAATATGCTTTCCATTGTGGTGAATGAAGTCTGATTTCCAGAGACACGATAGCACAGAGCGGATCATGTGATCGAGTCGCGCAGACCAGAAAACGTGTCGGACCTGTTTGAATTCTGCACAGAATACTGTATTTTAAAATGATAAGGAGGAGATTAAGAGGAAACTGTGGCTTTACCGAGCTTAATGGGTCTGGCCAAGCTGTGCTATAAACAAAAGAGGAGGAGCTGATCGATATGTCCCGCCCCTGAAAATACATCTTTTTGATGCTCCCCAAAAGACATTCAACTGACTATATGTAACTCTGCAAGTACATGTCAACTTATTTCACTAATCAGAATGTTTAAACGATCAAGTGTGCCATTTAAAGTCTTGTCTACAAAGAAGCTACAGCATTGGGAATGTCCAGGGATATTGCTAAGATTGATCTTTGTGACAACGTATACATTACCGGTCAATGGTTTGAGGAGTTTTTTCTTTCAAAGTGTGTGTTTTTGAAAGAAGTCTCTCACCAAGGCTGCATTTATTTGATCACATATTTTGTGGATATATTGTAAAAATGTTCTTCAGTGTCACATGATCCTTCAGAAATCATTCTCTTATGATGATTATTATTGGTACTCAATTATTAGTAATGATTCTTTATTATTATCAGTGTTGATTTTTTTCTTTTTTTTTTTTGTTCAGGATTCTTTGATGAATAGAAATTTCAAAAGAACAGCATTTATTTGAAATGGGAATCTTTTGTATGATCAATGTTATGCATCCTTGTTGATAAAGGTTAATTGCTTCCATTTAAAAAGTAGTAAATATAGTTTAGAGGATATAATTTTACAAGAAATACAATAAATATTGTTTCAAGAAATATCCAAATTTTAAAAAATATAAATATATATTTTTTTTCTTCACTTGACCATTTCATATTTCTGCTATTTTGTAACATGACATTTCTGGTATATATTTACACATACTGTGCCACACTTTTTTTGGTTTTTTTTTTCACTCAGATTTGAGCTTGTTGTTTGGTTCTGGCATGGCACCTCTGATCACATGACCATAAAGCTGTCAGTATCAGCAGCCGCCTCTGGACTTACAGAGTGCTAATCCCCGTTAAAAGCCACACTTCCACAGCCTTCCACTCTTCTGCACTAAACATGCTTGTTTACCTGCTGGATAAGCCAGTTTTATACGAATGAGATCAGCACCTCACATCCACAGGTCATCCAGCACCCTTTATTAACCCCTAATTGTGTCTACCTGCCCCTAATTATTGCTATAAAGTGTATTAGGCTCTCTGCACTATAGCCTCTCAAATGATGTGAAACTGCTTTATTCAGTAGGAAAGTCTGAGGTTGTTAAAATAGGAAATGTGTTTCCAAAGGTTACAGGCCTCTGCTGTTGGTGAGGTCAAAGTGTCATACAGGCCTGCACTTTATATAATGCCATTGTTTAAGTTAGATGTAGACCAGATATTTAAGTCATTATGTGAATAAGTAAACATAGATGTAATCAACAAACTTGTCAATCAAGCAGTAAGTGCAAAATGTAGATGATTCCAGAAAACACTGCGTAAACTCAAAACAATTTTACCATAGTGCATGATTTGTAAACGAATACATTTTGACGTTTGCATCACATAAGCAGCTCCATATGTTTGGCTTTTCTCACATAGTAAACTTGCTCAGTAGCTCACCTGGTACAGCCTTGCACTCATGAGGCTGTAGGTTAGGTTTGGTTACTTTCAACGTAACAATGTTGCCAGAAACATGCTTTTAACTGCACTCACTGGATGTCAATTTTGAAAGTGTCGTGAAACATGCAAGAAGCAATGGAATATGTTTTGCAGAAATATCGCCACGTGCAAGTTTTCCACAGTAAGCCTGTGTTGATTTTTGAATATACATGCATGTTAATCCCAGTGGTTGATCTTTCAGCTTTATGACCATAAGTGCAAGGCCAGAGTGTCACACATGCACAAAAAAATGTGATTATACTTGTTTTATATATGTTTTGCTGTACATGCGTCTAAAGACTCAAGGTATAGAGATATTTTGCCAATAAGTCGCCACATTAAGAAAGCACACTGTGAGTCTAATAGTGTTGGTCCTGTCAATCTCTCTCACTCTGCCGATTCCCCTGTTGCATGTCGGGCAATGTTTCCATAGCCTGAGGGTGCTGTGCCAAACCAAACTGCCCGGCCAAGGCACAGTGATTTGTGGCTACACACACACACACACACACACACACGGAGTCAGCGTCTCCTCTACCGGACAGGCAGCCACACTGAAAGAAATGCATGGGCTAGAGATGTGTGCAACTACATATTTTTGAACCAGTTGTCTTAACAATCTTGAAGGGAGCATTCACCCAGAAATGAAAATGGGTTACACTTTATTTTAAGGTGTCAGTGTTACAGTGTAATATTAATTAACAATATGTACTTGCTAAAGGGTTGGGGTAAGGATGAGGGTTTGGTTTAGGGTTAATTGCATGCAGTTGTGCATAATTTATAGTTATTACTACAGTAACTTCATGTAATGTGTAACAATGACACTGTAAAATAAAGTGTTACCGAAAATTGTCATTTGCTCACCCTCATGTCGTTCCAAACCTTCCTTACGTCTGTGGAACAAAAAAGACATTTTGAAGAATGTTGGGCTCCAAAACAGCACTGAATTATATGGCCCAAATAAACAAGATTCTCAAAATTAACCTCTTTTGTTTTCCACCAGAAGAATTAAGTCATGTAGGTTAGTAAACGAAAACAGAATATTCATATTTGAGTAAACGGTCTCTTTAAATAAGCCCCGTATAACTAGGGCCAGTTTTGGGTTTGTCATTGAGTTTCTTGTATCTTATATCAGTAAACTTGCGAAACAGAGTTGCAAAATGGGTCCAAACTTACATTGTCACCATTCTAATACTTTGGAATCTGGACTCATGCTTTGCCAGTATTAAGCCTCGTGCACACCAGGGCGATTATTCCGTGTGCTTATCGCTAGCGTTTTTCAAGACGTTGTTCGACGTTGTTTCCACTCCCTGAAAGTAGATGGCGCTTTTGTTTTGATTGCAGATGGAAACTCACCATTGAATCCTATTTGATCTGCAATTCCCCTCCATAACTCCCTCTTATGGAGATTTTTGTAGTCGCTGTGGCGTTTGTCATAAAGCTCTTTGTGTTCAGACACCAGAGAGCTCTACATTCATCTTGCCTCGTTGCCTCTTCTTCTTCATCTACTTCCTCTTCGTCATCTTCTTCTTGGGTATTAATGTGTGGTCGGCAAGACCGATTTGTGCTTGAGCGCCACCAAGTTGTATTTTATTGTAACTTCAGCAGCTCCAAGCAAGTATTTAACGTGGCGCGTCAAGCCAAAAAAAAAAAAAAAAACACTTCTAAGCCTGCCGTTTTGCGCATCAGTGTGCACACTCGCATTGGTGCCCTTTGTTTAATCACAAGGTGTTAAACATCGCCGATAAGCATGCGATTATCGTCCCGTTGTGAACAAGCCTTTACACTACCAAATCTGTTGTTCATCCATAAGGTTCCAGTTCAGTCTTTTTCTAAGCATTGTGTCCAACATTGGCTCTCTTCCATCCATAGCCCACCTCTGCCATGGCTGTGCTAAATTCATTAGCAACGCTACTGCCACAGGAACTCGGCCCCATAACAGTCCCTTGGGATGAATTAGTGTACAGATTTGTACATTTGGAGGATAAATCGTGAAATGTGCTATTCAGCCCACAGGCTGTTCCAATTTAGTTATTAGTTTTACCACCGGCCAGAGACCTCTTCTGCACTAATTTAACAAACCAGCCCGTACCCTCAGACACACCCTCTCTTGTTCCTTTCGGCAGTAAAGATAAGCGCTCTGTCTATTTCTACTCCATATCAGATTCCATCGTGCCAGAATGAGAGTATTTAGACATAAATCACCTGAAATGGTGTTGTTAAGCCTGTGGGTAAGAGCCACCTACTGACCAGAAGGTCGGCGAGGGGCTTATGCAGGTCTAATGTCTCAGTTTTGACATTATTGAACATTCTGATATGAGATATTACCCTCCACTAACACGAACAGCTTATATAGCGGCTGCACCAAGCTGCCGCTCACTAGGAGCTAATTACAATGATGGCTTACCTATTCCTTCCTCATTCATCATGCAATCAAAGCAGTTTACCTCAAGGATACGTTCCCTAGATTGCTAGCGCGAGCACATGCACATACCGCAGCAGACTTGCATTAATTGTTATTTTTTTCTTGCCTAGTAAAAATATATGAAGAACTGGCCGTGGTGAACGCTAATAGCTTGTGTCATTTCCCTCATAAAGAAGCATTTCTTCAATTCATCTGGAACTGTTATTCTACAGCGATGGGCACTTATGAAAATGTTATGGCAATATAGCAGCGGATTAGGTGTCGTGCTGGAACACTGGCCAAGGTAGGGGCAAAGAGAGAAGTCTCTTTAGCACTCCCGTTTAGCTATTGGGAGTCCTAACCAGAGTGAAAATGTGATCAAAATGAACAAGAATGGTTCTTTCATTTCTCTCTCGCTGGGTTACATTTGTCTCCTCCGCTCCCTTTTTGCCCTCTCACTCTACGTCTACACCCTTCCCCCGTGCTCTTGGTCCTCTATGCGTGGCCATAAGCCACATGGTGGAGTTATGGATTTAGAAATCACTCTCTCCATCCCTCCAGCCCTCCCTGTCCATTCGGTGTGGAAAAAAAAGTGCCAGACTATCAGACTCCAGTAGCACAAGGCCACTACTGAGTCAAAGAGGCCCTCTGCTTCTGGGCCAGTGAGGTAGGGGAGACTCTGACCACCCTCAGCCTCACACCACCACCACCTATACGCTCTTCCTCAGCTCTGGAAACAAACACACACATGCACATCCACCCGGACGCACACGCACTTCCACATCGGACACACACGTATACGTAAACACGCGTGCTTCCAAACTACGAGTGTACAGAACACACCTGCCGATTCTCCAGACAGCGGCTGTACTGTATGTGAAAAGATTCCCTTTAATTAGCCCATGCCAACAGCCGGGAAATGCAGAGATTCCAACTCTTTTTCCAAAAGATTCCAACTCTTATTACAGGATAGTTTGTACAAAAACGCCCCAAAATTTTACCCTTAGGGCAATCGTAGTCCTTGAGGACCCATACTAGTAATCCTAAAGACCTTGATTAGCTGATTTAGGAGTGTTTAATTAGGATTAAAGCTAAACTCAGCAGGACAGTGACCCTCTAGGACAGTCCTGGGGACCCACAGCTCTACACATTTTGTATGTCTCCCTTATCTGACACACTGGCTGTGTCCGAATTCACCCCTATACCCTTAAATAGGGCACTATCTGAAAGGACAGCCATTTGTGGTGTCTGAAACCATAATGGATGTTATCGAGTGCACTCGTTCAAATCGCAATAAAGAGTGTACAACCAATGCACTCTCAATGGCTAGAGAATACCCATATTGCCCTGTGATGGTCATGCGAATGAATTCCTGTGTCAGACAATTCGTCTGGTTAGGACATGCCTTCGGGCTGTTTAAATTTGCTTTTCTGCCAAAGGTCAACTCAAGCAACAGAGCAGGCAACAGGCAGCATCTGAATGCCAGGGTATGGCAACTGCCATTCATAAACGCCGCCCCTGTATTAAGTACACTTTTTTTTTTTTTATTCTTGTCCAGTGTCTACTGAAACTTTCTAGTGCGCATGTGTCGACCACATGTGTTTGTGCATGCTATCAAACAGAGTATACACTGCAAGGTTTTGCGTTTGATGTGTGAAGTATACTGTGGGCTCTAAGGTCTATAAACCTTTTAGGGGTAAATAAGGTACACTGCTGTCCCTTTAAGCCCTAGTGACAAGCTGTTGTGCCGCCAACCATACAGTTTTTGTGCATGTATGTGCCTTTCTTTAGTTCGTTTACAATACCTGTTTTGCCTCACATAAAGCATATACATTTATAGACCATGTCTGTGCATTATATGTATGTGTGAACATGTTACATACGTAGTAAAATACTCCATGGAGTGTGGGGGACAGGATGTGTCGGGCATGTGTCAAAACTGGGCGCGGATGATGTAGCTGGCACTTACTCAAGCTCCCCGCCAAACCTCAACCGTCCTTTAGAGATTTGCAGTGTTTGCCACTGAGCAGGAACTCAGCAGGCCGTGATTGTTTTCTCATCAAACCTGGCTTATTTTCACGTGGGGTTGCCTCTTGCATACAGTGTGATTATTTGCTGAATGGAGGTCTTTTACTGTGTCACAAGTTGCATTATGAGTCTCTCTTGCTGATTGGCTGCCAGGGAAACGTTGGGACATGTTAAGGCACGGTGCCAGGATTGAGTTACACCACAATTAGTCCAACTGGTAGGACTAGGAGTGAGAAAAATCACATGGTTAGTGTTTACAAATGGGGATGAATAGGGGATGACAAGGAAAGGAGGATGTGTTTGCTGTCACAGACTGTATCAGTGTTGGTGAGTGATTAACTAAAACAAGCAGTTTTTTTATTTTTTTTTTCAGCAGCTTCACATTACTTTTTAAGGCAGTCTGAAAACAGTGAACTTTACCAGTAGCAAGATGAAGCATGTTGTACGACAAAATGCATGCTTTTAAGCTTTTTTTCAGTAGAGTGAACTGTTTTCTAAACAGTAGCTTTTCCAGTTAGCAGCACTTCTAAGCTGTTTTTAAATGCAAAGTTAAAGTAATTAAGCTGTTTTCAAAACCTTGTAGAGAAGTATTCCAGTAACAATTTAGAGGCGTAGTTCTTTATTTTTTTTTGGTCATCGCTCCAGAGAAAAGCATCAGCAACATGCATACATATAAAATAATAATAAAAACACAACAATAATTTTTTTATTATATATATATATATATATATATATATATATATATATATATATATATATATATATATATATATATATATATATATATATATAATATATATAAAAATAGTATTATGTGTATTAATTATACACCGATCAGGCATAACATTATGACCAGTGAAGTGAATAACGCAGATTATAACATTGATGATTTCTTCCTCATGGCTCCTGTTAGTGGGTGGGATATATTAGGCATTTTGTCCTCAGAGTTGATGTGTTAGAAGCAGGAAAAATGGGCAAGCGTAAGGATTTGAGCGAGTTTGACAAGCGCCAACTTGTGATGGCTAGACGACTTGGTCAGAGCATCTCCAAAACTGCAGCTCTTGTGGGGTGTTCCCGGTCTGCAGTGGTCAGGATCTATCAAAAGTGCTCCAAGGAAGGAACAGTGGTGAACCGGCCACAGGGTCATGGGCGGCCAAGGCTCATTGATGCACGTGGGGAGCGAAGGCTGGCCCGTGTGGTCCAATCAAACAGACGAGCTACTGGAGCTCAAACTGCTCAAGAAGTTAATGCTGGTTCTGATAGAAAGGTGTCAGAATACACAGAGCATCTCAGTTTGTTTGCGTATGGGCGGCATAGCCGCTGACCAGTCAGGGTGCCCATGCTGACCCCTGTCCACCGCCGAAAGCACCAACAGTGGCACGTGAGCATCAGAACTGGACCACGGAGCAATGGAAGAAGGTGGCATGGTCTGATGAATAACGTTTTCTTTTACATCACGTGGATGGCCGGGTGCATGTGCGTGGCTTATCTGGGGAACACATGGCACCAGGATGCACTATGGGAAGAAGGCGAGCCGGCGGAGGCAGTGTGATGCTTTGGGCAATGTTCTGCTGGGAAACCTTGGGTCCTGCTATCCATGTGGATGTTATTTTGACACGTACCACCTACCTAAGCATTGTTGCAGACCATGTACAGCCTTTCATGGAAACCCCACCTCGCAACTTACAGGACTTGAAGGATCTGTTGCTAACATCTTGGTGCCATATACCACAGCAGGGGTCTAGTGAAGTCCATGGCTCGACCGGTCAGGGCTGTTTTGGCAGCAAAAGGAGACCAACAAAATATTGGTCGTAATGTTATGCCTGATCGGTGTAAGTATGGCTAGTTTCAAAGGTGGTTTTTGTGTAAATTGTCTCCGCTAACTACTTTCTTTGGCTCTTTCTAAGCTAATGAAATGGACACCTCCATGACACATTGTTCTATTACTCTTGTATTATTTTCTGCTTTTTAACCAACGCAGTCTCATCATTACCATCTTCCCACCTCCTGACCACACACGCACACATTTACCCTTCCAGGAAAGGTAAGGGAGATGCCCTCTCATTTCCCGTACAGCTGTAACCTCAAAAGGTGATCCATTATAATGTTTATCATTCTTTTCTGGGAAACAGGTTATAAAGGAGAAGTCTGCATGCTCTGTTTATTGACACACTGATTCTCAGTGTGCCTGACGCAGTGTCTTAAGAATGATCAGTGCCCACCTAAAGACTCCCATTAAGCTATCTTGTGTTTCCTACCTACACCGGATCTGGGATCAGCCATTCCAATACACTCAATTACCCAGCATGAATCACCACAGGGTCACAAACAGACTCAGTTAGTGGAGCAGAGGGGAGTTGTAGTTGTTTAGAAGGGTGGAGGGCTGGTCACTGCCTTCAGCCACAGACTCTCCACAGCAGAAACGTCTATTAAAAGAGCTACTGAGAATAGATTGTTTGACTTTGTCAGACATGTGTTTGTCTTTCCTGTTCGTAAATCAAAGGCGTCTGGTGTCCGACGTCAAAAAAGGATCCTTTTCCAAAAATAGGCAGTGCATCATAGAGAAATGGAGAGTTCTTGTTTTTGAATATTGCTCAGACTAAAATTTATTCTAAATTAAAACAAAAAAATCACAGCATTGACACAAAGTACAGAATCGTGTTTACACACCAAGTGGCCATCAAATAGCAACCACAATGAAATGCTTGGTTTCAATAAGCATACAAATCTAACTTTAAAATGGCAACCCATAATTGCTATAATTGCCAGCTACTGGTCATACAACAAACCTGTACAAATAACAACACGCCCAAGATTCTCTGTAATGACTTAAAATATGACTTTGCACACACTTCATTGGTACATAAACATTATAAAGTTTAGTTGCTGTCATTTGGTGACCTGTATGTCTATGAGGAACACTGCAATATATTTTATATATATATATAAAACGTTTCAGTAACATATGTAATAATGTTTGCATTTATGTACAGTTCTTTTAGCCATTTAGAATGGACTTTTATTGATGATGATTTGATTCACACACTCACATACTTGTTTTTTACATTTATTCTTTCAGTTCTCAACTTTTATTTCAGTCACAATTGCACCTGACCTCCATTAGAAAGTCTTGTATAGCGGCCAGTGGCGGTGTGAGCATTAATCACTCATGTCAATGTTTAACCAACAAATAGCAGCAATAAATTATATTGGTTTATATTGATTTATAAATTGTGCAGAACAGCAGAAGAAAAATACTGGACACACAAAAATCACTCAAAATTGCTTATTTATGTGAGTGTTGAAAACTTCTCCTAAACTAATGTAACTACGTTCTTCTCAGGCAGAGAGAAAACTTTACCAAACATATACTGAATAAGTGTGATCACTCGAGCTTGTTTGTGATCAAATAAATTAAGTCTTCAAATAAATCTAGCTTCTTTTTCAACAGTTTTTCCCCCCACAATTATTCTTGTTCTTGTCATTGATGGATGACGTTTTCATTCAGCACGTTAATGAGGCATTGGTATTCTTAGGTCCCTTGCCAGTGTGCAGACTATCTTGCCATCTTTAGTAATGCTGCTATTCTAATATTATTTCAGTCTCGAACTGATATAAAATAGGAGAATGGATATTTGTTGTTGTAGTTCTCAACACATTTCACATTTGCAGGATAAGATTATATCCTTTACATTTTTGACTGGTTAGTCTATCATATCATCTAAAATAACAGGTTTAAAGTTCCCAAAGGATGCCAGTGTTTGCAAGTCAGCTGCTGATGCTTTAGTGTTAGATAGGATTTAAGTTGTAGGGTTTTGAGTAAATGAAAGGCTGCATCAGAGTCACTACAAGCAAGTTGAGAGTGTGGGCGATTGGGTGGGCAGGTGAGTGACAGGGTGGGTGAGGTGAGAGGGTGAGTGATTGGGTGGGTGGATGGGTTTTGTGGGTGGGTGGGCGAGTGAGGGGTGTGTGTGTGTGTGTGTGTGTGTGTGTGTGTGTGTGTGTGTATGAGAGTGAGTGAGGGGTGTGTGTGTGTGTGTGTGTGTATGAGAGTGAGTGAGGGGGTGAGTGATTGGGTGGGCGGATGAGTTTTGTAATTGAGGGACTAGGTGGGTGAGTGAGTGAGCGAGCGAGTCAGTGAGTGAGTCTGTGTGAGTGGGTGAGTGAATGAGGGTGTGGAGGAGTGAGGGAGGGAGTGAGGTGAGTGAGGGAGGGAGAGAGTGAGGGAGTGAGTGGGTGAGGGAGGGAGTGAGTGGGTGAGGGAGGGAGGGAGGGGAGGGAGTGGGTGAGTGAGTGGGTGGGTGAGTGAGTGGGTGGGTGAGGGAGTGAGTGGGTGGGTGAGGGAGTGAGTGGGTGGGTGAGTCAGGGGGTGAGTGAGTGAGTGTCTGAGTGAGTGAGTGTCTGAGTGAGTGAGTGTCTGAGTGGGTGTCTGAGGGAGTGAGTGAGTGTCTGAGTGTCTGAGTGGGTGTCTGAGGGAGTGAGTGAGTGTCTGAGTGGTGGAGTGAGTGAGCGAGCGGCGTGAGTGGAGCGAGGTGAGGGTGAGTGAGGTGGGTGAGTGAGTGGGGGTGAGTGTGAGTGAGTGAGTGAGTGAGGGGGTGGGTGGGTCAGGGGGTGAGTGTCTGAGTGAGTGAGCGAGTGTCTGAGTGAGTGAGTGAGTGACTGACTGAGTGAGTGAGTGAGTGAGTGAGGGGGTGGGTGGGTGAGTGAGTGAGTGTCTGAGTGAGTGAGTGAGTGACTGAGTGAGTGGGTGTCTGAGTGAGTGAGTGGGTGACTGAGTGAGGGGGTGAGTGGGTGAGTGAGTGAGTGAGTGTCTGAGTGAGTGTCTGAGTGGGTGTCTGAGGCAGTGAGTGGGTGAGGGAGGGAGGGAGTGGGTGAGGGAGGGAGTGGGTGAGCGGGTGAGTGAGTGAGCGGGTGAGGGGGTGGTGGGTGAGTGGGTGGGTGAGTCAGGGGGTGAGTGTCTGAGTGAGTGAGTGTCTGAGTGTCTGAGTGAGTGAGTGTCTGAGTGAGGAGTGGGGGGGGTGGGTGAGTGGTGAGGAGTGTCTGAGTGAGTGAGTGGGTGAGTGAGTGTCTGAGTGAGTGAGTGAGTGGGTGAGTGAGTGTCTGAGTGAGTGAGTGTCTGAGTGTCTGGGTGAGTGAGGTGGAGTGGTGAGTGAGGTGGAGTGGAGTGAGTGAGTGAGTGAGTGAGTGAGTGAGTGAGTGAGTGAGTGAGTGGAGGTGGGTGGGTGGGGGGTGGGTGGGTGGGTGGGTGGGTGGGTGAGTGGTGAGTGAGTGAGTGAGTGTGTCATGTGTGAGTGAGGTGGAGTGAGTGAATGGGTGAGTGAGTGTCTGAGTGAGTGAATGTCTGAGTGAGTGAGTGTCTGAGTGGAGTGAGTGAGTGAGTGAGTGAGTGGGTGAGTGGGGTGAGGGGGGGTGGTGAGGAGTGTCTGAGTGGGTGGTGAGTGTCTGAGTGAGTGAGTGAGTGTCTGAGTGTCTGAGTGTCTGAGTGTCTGAGTGTCTGAGTGGTGTCTGAGTGTCTGTGTGGTGGTGGGGAGTGAGTGAGTGAGTGAGTGAGTGAGGAGTGAGTGAGTGAGTGAGTGTGTGTGTCTGTGTGAGTGAGTGTCTGAGTGTCTGAGTGTCTGAGTGAGTGAGTGAGTGAGTGTCTGAGTGAGTGTCTGAGTGAGTGTCTGAGTGAGTGTCTGGGTGGAGTGAGTGAGTGTCTGAGGAGTGAGTGGTGGAGTGTGAGTGAGTGTGTCTGTGTGAGTGAGTGAGTGAGAGAGAGAGTGAGTGAGTCTGAGTGAGTGAGTGAGTGAGTGGGTGGGTGGGTGGGTGGGTGGTCCTGGTAAATCCCACATTATGATGGCAATATGCAAAATCCTTGCCCTTGTGGGGACATTTTTTGATCCTCATGAGAAAAGCGGCTTATAAATCATCACCAAGTGATGTTGTTTTGAAAGTGAAAAAATGCAGAAAATGTTCTGTGATTGGGTAGGTTTAGGGGTAGGGTTAGGTTAGGGGATAGAATATACAGTTTGTACAGTATAAAAATGTATCATCAGCCTTTTTCTGTGTTAGCCACATGGTCCTTCCATTGGTGAGGACAGACAGCCGCTGCTTCTCTCCTGGATATACTGTGTTGTTAGAAAAGAAGGAGCCTTGGATAGTATCCCGTTTAAATGTCTCAAAAATACAGAATGTTTGGTCTTTCCTGAAAATTCATAAGATGATGATCCGTGTGTAGGAACAGACCAGCTTAAGTTTTGCCATCAATTAAAATTTTTATTACATACTACAAATGTTTTGCCTCCTTTTAGCTTTCCCTCATTAATAAGTGCACTCATGCCAGGACTCCAGATAATAAAATCACATGAAGCTAGGACTTGGACTGCAATGGTCTATTAAGGACAGGTGTAAATGGTTTAAATTTATGTGGTTACGGGTTAAGCAGAGGACATATGTTTAGTCTTTACTGAAAAAAAAAAAAAAAAAAAACCCTTATAAGAAGACGATCTGTGTATGGACAAAGGCCAGCTTAATTTTTCTGCTGTCAATTAGAAATGTTTTACTTAATACGAAACTTCTGCCAGGTTAAGCGGAGGACATGTCATGCCACGCCACATGTTTATCACAAAGCGCATAAAGAAAGATTGTCTGTGTTCTGATGATATTGCTCAGTGTTGGATGTTTAATGGATGTTTAACTTCCCCTATTTTTTACATTTACATTACCTTTGCGGTCATCGAACACTCACGTAAAGTTAATCAGTAACACTTTACAATAAGGTTCCATTTGTTGACATTAATTTAGTTAGCATGAACTAACAATGAAAAATACTACTAAGGCATTTATTAATGTTAATTTCAACATTTACTAAGACATTAATATTAACATATACAACACTTGATTTAAAAAAAAAAAGTGCTGCATAAAGTGGTGTGTGCTTTGTGCTGCCTTAATTTTGTATAAAGTGACAACTTGGATATTTGAGTTGACTATACTTAAAATTAAGGCAGAACAAACACAAATTTTTAAGCTGAAACCTTTTTTTTTTTTTTTTTTTTTTTTTTTTTTTTTTTTTTTTTTTTTTACAGTGATTTAATGGACCTGAGCTAACATGAATAGTTTTAATTAATAAAAACTGTAAAGAACGTATTGCACAATGTTGGATAACGTTAGTTAATGCATTTAACTAATGGGCCATTATTCTACCAGTTAATCTCTAAAAATACTAGTAATTTAATAACACTGAGCAAATACCAAAATTAATATGGATTTTTTCATACTGAACATTGTAAATCTGAGGTGGCCAAATTTGCTTGTAGCTTTTAAAATGTTTATAAGTGTTTATTTTTAAATGTATGTAGACAATTATTTTATCAAATAAAATTATATATATATTTATAACATTTAAAGCAACCAGGTTCCTTACTTTAATGTCTAAACATACGTGTATCTTATGAAAAATTGTCTTAATAATAATTCTCTATCTGTAAAACATTGGCTTCTCTCTCCATTTAAACAAACAGAACACGCCGTTCACGTCACGTCTTGCCAGTAGCCGTCCCCGTAATTCAGGCCGTCTTTCATAAACGTCTAGTATTAAATTCTCCCAATGGGGACAGCTTACGAAAAGGGCCATTGCCAACAATGTCTAGTGAGTGCAAATGTTTATTTTAAAAGTTATGTTTGAGTATTGATTTGATTTCTCTCTCCTCCTGTACTTGGCTTAAGGACTCCGTCTGTCCATCATGCATTTCAGCGCCAGGCAGGTCTCATTATAGTCCTCTCTGTCCCAGCCAGCAATGATAAGAGAGACACAATGTTGGCCCGGCCAAGAAAAACACTTTAGACCCTGAGCTGGTTTCACGTTGAAACCTGGATATAGAATATCTCACCTTTGCGAGGAGAAAGAAATGAACAGAAAACATTATTATCCGACATGTTCTCCTCCCCCGTTTCTCTCTGTCGTCCACGGTTTGTATTTAATTACCACCAAATGAGGTTATGTTTCATTTTCAGTGAAACAACTCTTCTACAATTCTAATAAAATGTTCTACATTTCTCTTATTATGGTTTCCCGTCCGTTCACGGTGTCTGCGCCTCGGCGCGAGGCCTAGGTAAATGGCAAGTAGTTCCAGTGGAAGCCGCAAACCTTTCGTCCGCTGGCATTACCGAGTCTTGCCAAAGAGTCCATCTCATTTTGAAAACCTAGACGCATCAATATACCTCTTCCTCATGAGGGCAGGAAAAACAAATTATAAGGGGAAGGGTATGTTTGGAGCTGTCCGGACAATTTTGACAGGTGAACATAAACCATTCCCTCCATGAACTCAGTTTGCTTTGTCAATATGGGAGTGTTCATAATCTCCACGTATTGCGGCAGCACTGACTTTTAATTTTAGAGAGATCATAAATACTGGAAACTGATCTATACAGCTTCTATGTAGCTATGTGCATGTTGTTTGTGTGTGTGTATCTTGTGTGCGCATGTGTGTGTGTGTGTGTGTATCTTGTGCGCATGTGTGTGTGTATGTTGTGTGCGTATCTTGTGTGTGTGTGTGTGTGTGTGTGCATATGTTGTGTGCGTGTGTGCATATGTGTGTATATTTTGTGTATGTGTATGTTGTGTGTATGTGTGTCTTTTGTGTGTGTGTATGTATGTAAGTAAGTGTATGTTGTCTTATACAAATACAAACACACACACACACACACACACACACACACACAATCCAATCTAAAGTGTGGGGTCCATATGTGTTGTTTTTTTTGGTTTTTGTTAATAAATTGGTCAAAAGTGACAGTAAAGACATACATAATGTTACAAATTCTGTGTCAAATAAATAGTTTTTTTTTTTACTTTCATGAAAAAATCCTGAAAATGTATCAGTTACCACAAAAATATGAAGCAGCACAACTGTTTTCAACTCTGATAATAACAAAATGTTTCTTTAGCAGCAAAACAGCATATTAGAAATAACTAAATTGGTTTGCTCATCAGGTTGATTGTGTAATATCAGAATAGACATCTGTACACATCATTTGGAGGGATTTGGGCACAGCTTGTTCCTTTGCTCTTATGTTTATTTAAGTTTTAGTGGTTGTGTGCTGTTCACAAACTACCTACGTGGTTCACAGTGCTATTTATACATGTTTTTTCAGAGCTCTGCCCTATCTGCCGTGTGCGTGTTTCCTCAGGGAGTCTCCAGCTTGTTACAGCTCCTTCTGTTTACTCGCCTGGTTCCATGAACGCAAACTCTCTTAATTCTCAATAAACCTCCAAAAGCACTTTGTGTGCCCAATGAGCAAGTCTAATGCAGTGCTGGAGATCCTCAACAGTTATGATTGGCTTTTTTCAGAAACATTAGGCTTAATGTCTGCTTGTGTGAAGAAAGCTATACTGTAGAAAGCTATACGTCAGTCAGCATGCCACGAATTGACTACTCGAATTACACCAATCAGGCATAACATTATGAAGTGAATAACACTGATGATCTCTTCCTCACGGCTCCTGTTAGTGGGTGGGATATATTAGGCAGCAAGTGAACATTTTGTCCTCAAAGTTGATGTGTTAGAAGCAGGAAAAATGGGCAAGCGTAAGGATTTGAGTGAGTTTGACAAGGGCCAAATTGTGATGGCTAGACGACTGGGTCAGAGCATCTCCAGAACTGCAGCTCTTGTGGGGTGTTCCCGGTCTGCAGTGGTCAGGATCTATCAAAAGTGCTCCAAGGAAGGAACAGTGGTGAACCGGCCACAGGGTCATGGGTGGCCAAGGCTCATTGATGCACGTGGGGAGCGAAGGCTGGCCCGTGTGGTCCGATCAAACAGACGAGCTACTGGAGCTCAAACTGCTCAAGAAGTTAATGCTGGTTCTGATAGAAAGGTGTCAGAATACACAGAGCATCTCAGTTTGTTGTGTATGGGGCGGCATAGCCGCTGACCCGTGTCCACCGCCGAAAGCACCAACAGTGGCACGTGAGCATCAGAACTGGACCACAGAGCAATGGAAGAAGGTGGCCTGGTCTGATGAATCACGTGGATGGCCGGGTGCGTGTGCGTGGCTTACCTGGGGAACACATGGCACCAGGATGCACTATGGGCAGAAGGCACGCCATTAATAATAATGTTATGCCTGATCGTATATATTAAATTCAGTGTTGGGATAAGCTACTTTTTAAAGTAATGTGTTATTCCCTAAAATTATCTAATTGTGTTACTTAGTTACTTTTGCTTCACTGTTCCTCAGCTGGCTAATACTCACTCTCTTCCAGGCCTTGCAGCTGTTTGTATTTTTTTTTTACTCTCTTTTGCAAGCGTTTAGTGCAGTAATGCATTCAACAACACAGTCTATATATCACACACCTTCATTTTCTTTTGAAAACACATATATTATTATATTCTGATCACTTGGAATATTTCCAGACCCCTAGAGCGGTGTATGCCATACAAAAGATCTGTTAGCATCACAAGTTATATTACCTACTGTACAACCTTTTTAATTTAAATTAATGTTTGGAATTTTTAATTTTTAATAATTTAAGAATATTTTGGAGAATTTTTTTTTTTTTTTTTTTTTTTTTACACAAATTAAACTGAAAAGTAACTGAAATATTAATGTGCAAATTTATAAATGCATGCTTTTCTTGTTACATCAAAAAACTAATCAGATTACATAATGCATCTGATTATTACATTATATTATATTATATTACTTTTCACAACAAGGACTGTTTTCACATGTATTATCAGCATGTTTAGTGTTTTATACACATATACATTTTTAAATTAAGAACATTTGGACATTAAGAGTATTTTTAAAAACATTCACTGATTGGTTACAGTCTGCT